>PVJC01015235.1:0-35316 GCA_004026665.1 Murina feae
GATAGCCAGGTTTCCTTTAAGGCAAGGAGTCCAGGAGTTGGGAAGGGGTGAGGAATTTGGTCAGATTAGAAGGTATACAGAAAAGGTTGGGGATGAGAGTTTGGGTGATTGAGAGTGACTTGATGTAAATGGGCACTGGAAGCTTTATTAGCTTAGTCCGGATATCTTTTAGAGGCAAGAGGGCAGTCCGTTTTCATGCTGTGGTTCTTAATACTTCCAAGTGAAAATGTTCCTTTGAGGCAGCATGTGGCATTGTGGGAAACCACAGGATATGTTCAGGCAGAGATTACCTGGAAGATCATCTATTTAGGAGACAGCAGAACAGATTCCAGTGTTTCTTGGAAGGTTGAACCAGATTGCACGGGCTTTTTTTAGTGATAATTTTCTCAGTTCGGGCCATTCATTAGGAGGTCTAGAGGTTTGGAGCTTGCTCTTGGGAGAAGCTCAACCGATGCTGTAGGTCAGGGATTTCCCAAGAAGGTAGGGAGAGGATTATAAGACCGTTGGTACTGGTTTCTGGAAGTAACTCTAGGGACTATTTTCAGGGGTGGTAGGCGTGAGGAAGATGTGCAGGTGTGATCGGTTGGGGGAGGAGAGGATGAAGGTACCAGGCCAACCTAAGTGAACTTAAGTCTGACACCAAGTCTCTGCCTTTTCCATTTCACTTTGCTGCCTCTTAGACTTCGCCAATTGCAAGAAGCCTCCCAGGTACAGTTGTTTGTTCATTCTGTCTCAAATAATAATCTGTGTAGAAAATACTTGTAAGGGAATCAGAGTTAGCAGAGGCAAGTCATGACTTTCTCACTATTTCACTGAGTGATCTTAGATAAACTGCATACCCCTTTGGTTTCAGGTTCCTAACTATGAAATATAGATTTGGAACTGACTGATTTTTCAAGAGTCTTCCAGTTCCTAGTGTTTCTTTTTCTCTTCCCACTAAACCAGTTTTGTTGCCTTTTAGTGAACCTGTACTATTATCACGTCTGTGCTGGGCCAGACTCTGGAATACAGAGGTTAATCAGATTCAGTTTTATCCCTTGATTTGTTCATAGTCTGGTGAAGTTAATGTGATGAAACATGGAAACTGCTGCTTAGAAGTATGTATAAAATGCTATTAAATTGGGGGAAGGAAGATGTAGAGGGGGTGTTCTGTGAAGGTTTTCATAGAGGAAGTGAGTCAAGCTGGATCTTGAAGATTGATTAGGACTTTGTTTGGCAGACAAGTTGGGACATTTTCAGCAGGGAGAACAGTGTGGGCCAAGGCAGGGGCATGGAATGCCTATTGAACTGGGACAACGCATTTAGGGAATAGTGGAGGAAAACCCGAGAGGTGAGTAGGGGATGTGAACACATATTTATTGGATATTTATTTTGTGCCAGGTAGCATGCTAGCTGCTTTTACATATGCTTTTTTAGTTCTCATAACTGTATAAGTAGATAGCCTTGTTTGAATTTTGCTCAGAGGCAACTGAGGGTTAGAAATTAAAGTAGCTTTCTTAACCGCCTAGAAGCAGCCTGCAGCTTTCCTCCCTGCTACTTCAGCGGTTGCTTTCTTCTTGTAAAGTGGCTGGAGGCTGCATAACGGAATGTCTTTGACATGTCAGAAGGACATCCCTCAGCAAATTCAAGACTGCAGCATCCTAGGCCTCTGCCAAAGAAAACCTCCTGGCACAATTTAATTAAAGATCAGATTCTCATAACTAGGTGTCAAGGGCATGCAGTACTCCCCAGTCTTGGGGGGAGTATAGGTCATGCCACTCTCAGCTGCTCTGAGTTGTTGGAACTGAAAAATGTGATTAATATATGTTCGGAGTAGATTTTATTTCTTCTTCATCCTTTCTCTCCTTTATTTAAAATATTGATCTGAGGGGTTATTAGAGGTTCTCTAGTCCATCCTTTTGCCTCTAGCATGAACAGCGAGGTGTGATATGGTGGAAGGAAAGGAGGTCTTGGTTATAGACTTCATTTCAATTCCTGCCTCTGCTGCCCACTAGCTATGTGACCCTGGGTGACTGGAAACATCTTTGAGATTTTGTTTCTCCTGACTTGCTCACTGTTTTACCGCCAGCACCTAGCACAGCCTGGCAAACAGTAGGTAATAAATAAATACTTGCATGAATGACTGAGAAAATTGATACCAATTGAATAGATATCCAAGTTTTCTGTAAACTCCCACATGTGATCTAATGTTAATGGTTATTCAAATATCAGCCCCAAATGATGGCAGAAATCCTATTTGTAAAGACACTTTGCCCAGAAGGTTCTCTGGGGAAACTGTTTTAGAATTTTAGACAAGTTTCTTGGACAGTCTAAAGGATTCTCCCAGACTCCCCACGTCTCACTGTGTGAGCTCTCGGCATCACAGAGAATTCACTGCCGATGGGTGGCAGCTGGTCCCTCTCTCAGGCAATACCTCTTTTTCCATTGTCATGTCTTCACAGCCTGTAAAAAAGTCAACAGTGTCATCTTTTATTTTTAACATGAGACATTCATTGCACAGATCTAGATTTGCTAAGAAGGGACCATTTTCTGACGTAAAAAAGCTGTGAAAGACCCTTTGTGATTCCTTCACCCTCCTTTTCCACCTCCACGTTGCACTCTTCCACACTCTCGCTCACGCTTACGTTATGCCTGTGGTCTAGGGTGCATTTGCCTTCATTGCTCTCCATCAAAATCATTTATTTATTGTCTGTTTTCTCTGGGTCAGGTAGTATATTGTCTGTTTTCTCTGGGTCAGTGCTATTCCAGACCAATTGCATCAGAGCTTAAGCCACAACTTCTTAATAGGAACATTTTCAAACATACAGCAAAGTTCACAGGATTTTATGGTGAATAGCTGTAAAACCACCACCTAGATTCTTCTACCATAAACATTTTCATATACTTGTTTTATTGCATTCATTATATATTATATAGTGACGTGTATAGTATACCGCATCCCTATGTTCATCCATTAATCAATTTTATTTTTAAAAATGCATTTCCCCCTAAGTACGTCAGCTGGTGCTTTAAAAAGCTCATAGGGATTCTAATAGTTGACAGTCAAAGACCACTAGTCTGACCTATTTATTCTTTAAGCCCCTACTCTTAATACCATCTCTTCTTATGAAGCCTCATTGATTATCTTAATTCAGTATAGGCATTCCTTTCTGTGTCTTGTGACATTTTATTGCTTGTACTGTTCTATGGCACTATTTTAAATGGCCTGGCATTGTGGTTTCTAGGTCCTGTCTATCCTGCTTTCTAGACTGTGAGAACCTCTAGAGTTGGGGTCATATCTTATTCCTTTATTTGTCTACAAATCCCTGGTTTCTAGCATAGCATCTTACATGTAAGTACTTAGTAAAAAGTTACTGATTTGAATTGTACTTGAATGAGGAACCTGCAACTACAACAAAAGGTGTATATAACTTTCATGTCGCTGATCTGAGGGCCAGGGATTTCTATATCTTCTCTGGTGCTATTTATTAGCTCCTGGAAGAAATTTGGGAAATAATCAAGTCCAGCCCATACATGTTGATATATTTCTATATTTGCTATTGGCTAGATGTGACCAACCTAAACATAAATCAGAAGTAGAATTCAGGTCAGAAAAGGGAAAAAGAGGCTAGAATGACCTCAAATGTAGTTGGAAAACCCTTTGGCAGAGAGTCTGATGACATGGATTCAAATACCCACCTTTATTTATTTAAAAAATATTTTTATTGATTTCAGAGAGGAAGGGAGAAGAAGAGATAGAAATAACAATGACGAGAGAAAAATCATTGATTGGCTGTCTCCTGCATGCCTCTGCAGTGGGGACTGAACCCGCAACCTGGGCATGTGCTCTGACCGGCACATTTTGAACCGTGACCTCATGGTTCATAGGTCGACGCTCAACCACAGAGCCATGCCAGCTGGGTGAAAGATGATTTCAAGTATCTAAAGTTCTGTCTGGGGAAGAGGCAATAATCTTTTCTGAATAGCCCTAAGAGAGAGGATTTAGGACTAATAGATGGAAGTAGTTTTTAAAAAATATATATTTTATTGTTTTTTTACAGAGAGGAAGGGAGAGGGATAGAGAGTCAGAAACATCAGTGAGAGAGAAACATTGATCAGCTGCCTCCTGCACACTCCCAAATGAGGATGTGCCTGCAACCAAGGTACATGCCCTTGACCGGAATCAAACCTGGGACCCTTGAGTCTGAGGCCAACGCTCTATCCACTGAGCCAAACCATTCAGGGCGGAAGTAGTTTTTGTTTATTTATTTACTTGTTTATTTGTTCACTTATTCTTTTATTTGTTCATTTGTTCAACAAGTCTATTGATTACCTATTCTTTGCCAGGCCTGGGGTTGGGGATTGAGAAGTAAACAAGACTGAATTTTGTTTTGGGGGTGTTCATAGGCTGACAGGGAAGAGGAATGACAGGGAGGCAAATGTGTAAACAAGTAATTGCAATGCAGTGTGAGGTAGACGGAACTTATTATAAGTGAGAACTCTCTGAGTGAGGTGACCAAGGATAGAATAGGCTGACTTTTGAGACTGTAGATTTTTTTTATCACTGGAGGTTTTCAGCTATAGGCAGGATACCTAGGCTGGAATATGGTGCAGTGAAGTCAAACATTTTATTCCAAAAGCAGATTTTATGTTTTAAGTAACTTGGGCTCTTTTTGAAAGTGGAGCTCTACCACCAGGAATTCCCCAGGCACAGTGAAAGAACTGAGAAATGAAGAAAAGCTGTATGTGTCAGAAAGGCTGGTGAAGCCTGTTTTGGCACAGTCCTGGGCTGTGGTCATAAAAGGCAGTTACAGTCAATGAAGTTGTTGGCTGAAGAGGCAAGGAAGGGCCTGCTTAGAGTATCAGGTGGCTGCAAGGAGTGTAATTTTGGAACTGGCAGTTCGCAGTGGGAAAGTATACTTGAGGACTTGAGTTGGGGCTGGTAGGGAAAAGCAAGAGCAAAGCTGCAAAGTGCAACTGGAAGAAATGGATAAAAATCACACCACCCAGAGAGTTAGTCTAGACGAGCAAGATTGTCTTCTCTTACTTGATTTATTTTGTTCAAAAAGAAAAGTAAGGAGCAGTTGGTTTGCCAGAGGAAGGTCAGGATGAATTACACAAAAAGATGAAGTTCGAATTTGACCTGGAAAGAGGAGTAGGAGAAATGATGAAATGATGGACCAGAAGCATTGGGGAGTCAGGAGGGGGGTAAGAGACTATTTGGCAAATTCAGGAGAACAGAGATGTCTGAGGTATAGTCTGAATGTAAGTTGGGTCCAGGTGTGGTGGCTTAGTTTATAAGGGAGGTCGACGTCAGATTGGGAAGAGCCTTTAATTTCATCTGTATTAATTTCCTTAATTTCCCAGTGTAAACTTTTGATTAATTACAAAATTTATTGATTCTACTGTAAGTCAGATACTCTACTAGGCACTTTTGGATCGTAAAGGTGACAAAATAGAGCACAACCTTTGGGGAACACTTGCTTCTGGTGAAAACAATTATAATCTAATAAAAATAAATGTAATAACGTCGAAATATACCATAGCCCTGGGTCTGGAGGAAACATCTAACTGCTTAGAGGTGAGAACAGTCCCAAAGGACACATGGAGAAAGAATTGCGGAGGGGGGCGGGCCGGGGGGAGGATGAGGGAGGGATGAATGAAGGGATCATTTGGTTTTACATTTATTAGAAAATGTTAAAAAGACTCCTATAGATTTTGTTTATAGCATTTAAGCAATTGATATGTAAGGCAGTGGTATTCAAATCTGGCTGGAATTAACATCACTAATTTTTTAAATTACAAAATTTGGCCTTAGCTCAGCCATACAAAATCAAAATTTATGGGAGTTAAACCATGTACCTCTATTTTCTAAAAAGCTCTGGGTAATTATTATGCCGATTTTTTTTATTAGAAACTTTAGTCTTTAAGACACTTTTGTGTTTGACTCCAAGGAGCTTACATTATAAGTAGTCATGGTTAAAGATATAATATCCTCTGTAGCATGGAAGAGTAGTGAGAAACTATTAATTCTGGAAAACTTCATATCTATCCATTGACACTTACTTGAGGTAATAACATCTATCTTCATTAAAACTATTGCTGTCATGTAATAGGGGATTTTACCCCCCCCCTTTTTTCTTTATATTTTCCAGAAGCATTGGAGGTTGCCAATAAATCCAGCATCATATAGGATAGGATGGTTACTTCATTGACCATTGTATATTTAGAATAAGGTCAAATTTTAGAGGAAGGAGATAGTGCAGAGGTGATATAGCCCAGGTTTCCACAAACTTTTCCTGTAAAGAACTAGATTGTATTTTAAGTTTGTGGGCATACAGTCTCTGTTGCAACCACTCAGTCCTGCCGTTGGAATGTGAAAGAAGTCATAGACCTTTATAAATGGATGGGTGTTGCTATGTTTCAATAAAACTATTTACAAAGCCTGCAGCTTTACAGACCCTTGATAGAGTGATACAGCCCATTCCAGAGAGGGAATGTGATTTTCTTCAGGTTACAAAATTAGAGATAGGCAGAAAATTCACTGTGTGGAATGCTGTTAGCAGTTTTATTTAATCTTCATGTGAATGAGTAAATGGCACACAATGATTAAAGAATTCTTCTAAAGCTAAAAAGTAGCACTGGGCTACATACTTAGTTCCGCTGGGCTAAATTTCTATCTTTTAGACTGCATCATCATGGTTTTCTTTGTTCTCCAATGCCTTAGATAGACGAATGCAGAGAAAAGCAAGAAGCTTGTGAATTTCCAGCAGTGCTTGGCACAGAGTGGGCATGATATCTTTGAGTACTGTTGACTGAATACGATAGTGGTAGTCGTGGTATGTAGAGAAGGGCTTGAACAGGGCCCTGGAGGAAGGATTGTATAATTTGGATTCTTTCAAACTTTTCAACACACATTTCTTTTTGTTCAAAAATAATAAAAATGCTATCTTCTTTTTTTTCTGTTTCCAGTAGCTGCTGGTGGTGGTGACAATGTCGAATAACGGCCTGGACATTCAAGATAAACCCCCAGCCCCTCCAATGAGAAACACCAGCACTATGATTGGAGCTGGTAGCAAAGATGCTGGAACCCTGAACCACGGCTCCAAACCTCTGCCTCCAAATCCAGAGGAGAAGAAAAAGAAGGACCGATTTTACAGATCCATCCTACCTGGAGATAAAAGTACAGCATTTCACTTCTTTCTCATAATTTATATACTTAATACTGTTTGGTAACCTGGATAAAATATTTGTTCTTTCCTTGACTTCATTTTCCTTTAATACCTCCTCCCACCTTATTAAATATTTCTCTTGTCTTTCTTGCCTAAAGTGGCTGGAGTCAAATGGAAAATAGACCTATTAAACTCTTACTAGTATTAATTACTCTGAGCAAAATTCTAAGAAAATAATTACGCTCTTGCCAGACTTTGGACAATCTGTATATGTTTGTTTACTTAAACTGTTTATGAACTTTCAAAATGTAAGAAATATTGACATGTGTTCATTTGGAAGTGTTTTATTTCCAGACTAGTTTTATTTGGAACGTCTTTTCTCCAGATTCTTGATTGCCTCTTCTTTATTCATATGTCTTGAGCTCACACCTAGATTTTAAATATCAGTAAGAAGGGCAAGTAGTAGCTGAAGAAAGGAAGCTTGGAAAAGGAAGCAGGAGTCAGCATGAGTTTACTCTGAAAAAGTCATACCAGATGGGCTCATTTCCTTTCTATTGACAAAACTTCTAGAAGAATAATCGGGATTTTAACAGTGTATTTGATGAAGTCACTGAAATCCTATGGACAATAGTGAAATAGAGGTTTGGGTATCCACATGGGTAGATGACTTTTGTTTGACACCCTTAACCCCAAATAGTTATTAAATGTCTGTTGCTATGAAGTAAAATTCTCAGTCATGCCTAGAGGGCTTTGTTCTTGTGGCATGCTGAAGAAATTGGCTTCCTGTCTATAATTAGTTTTCATGAGCTTCTGATTCAGGTGGACCTGGTTCAGATTCTGGATTCATCACTTATAGCTCTCTGCCTTTAGGTATGTCAGTTAACTCCTTTGACTTTTAGTTTTCTATCTCTAGGAAAGAATGGGATTATCCTCTCTCTAACATTGGGATAGTATCTCAAAGGCTTGTTGTGTGAAGATTCCATTCAAAGTCCCTCATACAGGACCTTCTGCTCAGAAGGCACTCAGATATTCGTTCTCCTTCTCTTTACTGGCTTGTTGAAGGTGGGACGCATGGCTAGTAGATTGTATGACAAAATCAGAACTGGGATTCTGGAACAGCAGGCCAAATATAAAACCCACATTGATGAATTGCAGAAAATGCCTTGTGTTGCAGAAAAATATAACTGCATAACTCCAGATCGGGAGAGATGGTAGATGATTGCATCCTTTACCAAATAGGGAACACAGGAAGAGAAGCAAGTCAAGAGGGCTGCGGTTGGAGAGCAGAGAAGACGATGACTTTAAACACCTTGCATTTGAGGTGAAAGGATAATTTTAGACACTTTGCATTTGAAATGTCTTGACATAGAAATGTCTACTAAGCAGTGGTCTTACAAATAGGAAAGCTTGGTGACTAACTGAAATGAGAACTACCGAGGCTGTTTATTGAGCACATTGGGCTTGCATCTCGGTGTGTTTACCCTTCCGCTACTCCACCTTCACTGTGAGCTCTTTTCAGGTCTAGATAGAAGAAAGGTGGGTAAGTTGGGTAACTTGCATTTTCTGGCTAATTCATTTATATAGTAGCTACCAACTTCCTAGGTACAGGGCTGTGATGTACATGGTGTTACCCTGCTCTGGCACCTTCTTCCACACCCAGAGCCACTTTGTTTATCCCTCTATTTAGGTGTGTGCTTATTTTTAATATTGTGCTTTTATCCACCATAATTGTTATAAGATCTCTATAAATAGGAAGGCCTTCAACCCAACTTTCTACATGCAGTGAAGAGGGCAAGTAACTGCTGAGGAAAGGAAGAGGACTTTTAAAATTAAAAGTGTGGGCCCTAGCTGGTTTGGCTCAGTGGATAGAGCATCAGCCTGCGGACTGAAGGGTCCTGGGTTTGATTCCAGTCAAAGGTACATGCCCAGGTTGTGGGCTTGATCCCCAGTGAGGGTGTGCAGGAGGCAGCTAATCAATGATTCTCTCTCATTATTGCTGTTTCTATCTCTTTCTTCCTCTCTCTTCCTCTCTGAAATCAATAAAAATATATATAAAAAATAAAATTAGAAGTTTGGAATTTTTCTTGCTGACAAACTAGGAAGATAATAAAATTTCTGCTCACTAGGCATCATCAATTAAAACCTTGTGCTTTAAATGATACCATCAAGAAAGTAAAAAGATAACCCACAGACTGGGAGAAAAATTTCCCAAATTATATATCCGATAAGGGACTTGTATAAAAAATATATCAGGAGCTATTACAACTGAACAATAAAAAGACAACTTGATTATAAAATGGGCAAAGTATCTGTATAGACATCTCTCAAAGAAAATATACAAATGGCCAATAAGCCCATGAAAAGATGCTCATAATCATTAACCACTTGAAATGCAAATCAGAACCACAGTGAGAGACTACTTCACACCCACTAGGATGACAATAATAAAGAGAGATAATAACAAGTGTTAGCAAGGACCTGGAGAAATTGAAACCCTCAGACACTGCTGGTCGGAATGTGAAATAGTATAGCCAATGGTGGAAAAGTATGTCAGTGTCTCAAAATGTTAAACATACTAGTAAGTTAGTTACCACATAACACAGAAATGAAAACATGCCCACACAAAAACTAGTACATGAATGTTTGCACTAGCATTATTCATAATAGCCAAAAGTAGAACCAATGCAAATATTCATTAACTGATGAATGAATGGATAAGTAAAAAGTAGTGTATCCATACAAAGAAATATTGTTTGATAACAAAGAGAAATGAAGTTCTGATCCATGCTACAACATGGGTGAACCTTGAGAACAATGTTAGTGAAAGGAAGCAGTCACAAAAGACTACATCTAATCTAATAAAAGAGTAATATGCAAATTAACCATTACTCCAAGACACCTAAGCCACGCCCAACATCCAAGCCATGCCCACCAGCCAATCAGAGCGACTTTATGCAAATTAACCCAGCCAAGATGGCAGCTGGCAGCCACGGAGCTGGAACAAGCAGGAGGCTTGCCCTGGCGATGCAGGAAGCTAAGGTTCCTGTCTGCCTAGGCTGGCTGTGGCAACAAAGTTTCCACAACAAAGTTTCAATTATAGAAGATAAATAAACCCCAGAGACCTGCTTCCAGCCTTGGGCTCAAGGAAGTGCTGGAAGCTTGGGTTGTCAGGGGCAACCCAACCAGGGCTCTGGTTAAAGCAACAAAGTTTCAACTTTAGAAGTTAAATAAATTCCAGATACCAGTTTCCAACCAGCCTCGCTGCAAACAGCCATCAGCCCCTCACCCAGGCTGGCCAGGCATGCCAGCAGGTGGACATCTCCCGAGGGGTCCCAGACGGCGAGAGGGCACAGGCCGGGCTGAGGGATCCCCCTGAGTGCACAAATTTTTGTACACCGGGCCCCTAGTATTATGTAATTCTTTTTATGTGAAATTTTAAGAATGGGCAAATCCATAGACAAAAGGTAGATGAATTGTTCTCAAGGGCTGTGGGGGAGGTAGATAGAATTGGAGAGTTTTGGCTAAGTGGTATTGGTCTTCTTTTGGAGGTGATGAAAATGTTCTGAAATTGATTGTGGGGATGTTCACCAGGCTCTGTGAATATACTAAAAGCCACTGAATTGTACACTATATAGGTGAAATATATGGTATATGGATTATATCGCAATAAAACTCTTAAGAAAAAAAGATTTCTGCTTATAGCAGCAGATGGAAGCATAACCTTCAGACATCATTGGGAACTAAAGGGGTGATCTTAGGTACTGAATAGAGAAGTGGGGGTCTGGATATATAGGTGATAGTCTTGGTTCTCCCATAAATTGGCTGTCTGATTTGGATTATTTCTCTGTAGACCTCAGTGTGTTCAGCTAAAACATTGGAATCAATCCAGTGGATAAATATAGTCTCTCATACCTTTGAAATCCTATCCTATATAATAAAAGCCTAATATGCTAAGTGTCTGGTCGTCCATTTGGCCGTTCAACCAATCAGAATGTAATATGCTAATGATATGCTAAGGCTGCTCAACCGCTCGATATGACGTGCACTGACCACCAGGGGGCAGATGCTCTGACCAGTAGGTTAGCTTGCTGCTGGGGTCTGGCCGATGGGGACTGAGTGAGACAGGCTGAACATGCCCTGGAGCCCTCCTACAGTCCCTCCCTGGCTGGCCAACCTCCCTGTTCCTCCCTGGCCCCGATCACGCACTGGTGGGGTCCCTTGGCCTGGCCTGCACCCTTTTGCAATCCTGGCCCCCTTGGGGGATGTTGGAGAGCCGGTTTTAGCCCAATCCCACAGGCCAGGCCAAGGGACCCCACTGGTGCATGAATTCATGCACTGGGTCTCTAGTAATTAGATAAATGAGATATTATAAAAGTGAAGTTGGCTCAGATTGTCTATGTAGGTGAAAACAGTCTAGGCCAAAGAGCCATAGCCTCAGTGGTACTTCTGGAAATCCTTACTGAGTAACCTTAGGCCAAATCTGGTCTGAAAACAAATCTCTTACCTCAAGGTTAAAGCTGCATCTCTATAAATTCAAAGTATAGAGTTATAAGAAGTTGTTATGAAATGATCTAGTAACTTCTCTTTCATTCTCTAATTATAGATTTTCCTTACATGCCCTGAGCTCATAGGGTTAAGGTCTTAGATGGCTATGATTCATGTGTACATCAAAATGAAATTTTTTGAAAAGTGGTTTTTACCTTTTGTTTGGAGCTTTTATTCAGCTTGATTTTGTGCCCAGTTGATATTGCTATTCAACCAATCCACAGCATTGTTGACCTGCTGCTTTGTGCTTAACTTAGTCCTAGCAGGATACACATTGTCACAGTCTTTAAAGTGGTGTGCCCTTTGTAAAATATTTGAAAATTTATACCAGCTGCATAGAGAAATGGTCTAGAATTGGACTTAGATCACCTAGATTGAGTCCTGCTGTGGTTGGCAGTTAGACATGAGCAGACCAAGGACGTCGGGCCAAAAACAGACAGTCACCTGAGTACAAAGCCCTGGGTGCCTAGGAAGGAGCAAAACTGAGGAAACAAGGACCTCGCCCGTTGGGTAACCTCTCCTCCTCCAGCACGCTGCTGGTCAGGTGGTTTAGACCCCCTAACCTTTCATATCAACGGTCATGTGGTTGGGGTCCTCCCCTGACCTGGCCTCCCCTGACCTGGCCTCCCTTGCATGTTGCTAGGAATGCCCATTAGACCCCCTTAGACAAGGAATGAACAAGGGGGTCAGAGGACCCACATCAAACATGTCTAGGCCTCAGCTGTGTTTCAGTGCTTGGCCCAGAAAAGCAACAAAACCGGACAAGCTAAATACTATGGCTGATATCAGGACCAGCTGCATTGACTAATGACCCCTCCCTGGAGCTGACCAATCAGTGGACACACTTGGAAAGCCAATGAAATTCTATTGAGATATTGAGACCCCCTTCTGGGGCTCGCCCTAAAATCTCCATCCTTAACAGCCCTTCAGAGGAGGGCCAGTGAGCTCTGCTTGGAGTTGGCCCACACCTTTCCCCTTCCCCTTTTCTTCCCTCCCTGGCCGGTTAGCCTTACCTTTCTCTTTCCTAGGCTCCAAGGACCCTTCCTTTGCCTCTGTAACTTGTTTCCTAAGCCCATTTCTCCTTCGGCTCACTTCTTTTACCTCTGTGACTTTCCAAATAAACTTTTTCTTACAGTTTCAGTCGTGGTTCTGAATTCTTTCTTAGCCAGAACTCCAGAGATTGCTGAACTGAGGTCCAGTCTGGCTCCACAGGTCTGACACCTGGTGTCATTCTTGCCACCGGCACCGGTTCTGGTATTTACTGTGACCCCTCCCACCCCCACCCCTTACCTATTTATTTTAATCCCAGTATTCTTATCTGTAACATGGTTATAATTCCCACCCACCCTATACCATTAGTAGGCTTTTGTCATTTGATGTAGTGAGTGTAAAAGCATTTTCTAAACTATAAAACACTGTACAAATATGAAGTGTTTGTGTGTATGTTTTATTAAAATCTTATTTCTTATTTTATCTGATACAGCAACTTATTTTCAGTTGGGGAGGGTGAGGAAAATAAATTGTTGAAGATCTCACAGCTAGGGAATGGCAGGGATGAGTGTGGAACTAAGTCTTCCTAAGTATGTATTACATCCTAACATAACATCTCTGTCAGTTGTTCTCAACCCAGATTACACATCTGAGTCACTCTTAAAAAATACAGATGCCTGGGTTTCAGCCAGACTTTGGATCCAGAGTTTCCAGAGGGGTACTTTGGGGTCTCTAAGAAGACTTGGGGGATAAGAAAGAAGAGTTCTGTGTGGGCTGTGGTGGTGACTGAGATGGGAGTTGGCAGTGGGGATATGTCTGTGGGTATTACCTAATGCTGACCTCCAGGAAGCTTCAGTGTGTGCCTGGGGGATGCGTAAATGATGGGAAGAAGCTGTCGCTCAGAGCCTATAATAGGTGGTGCTGAGCTGCAGAATTCCATGTGGGAAAGCCAGGTTCCTGTGGTCAGGGCCTGGAGCCTTTGGTTTATTCTAAGAAGTCCTGTAGCTTTTTGTTTGGAATCTTTTTCTGGCTACATTTTCACAACCGAAGTGGAATTTTCTGAGCTTGGGAAGCATTTAGCAAAGTTAATTTTAAAACTGGACTACGTCAGTGTTTATCTCTCCAAGTTTGGAGGGTTTTACTGCCTTGAGTTCAGATTAGCTCAGCTGAACCAATGAGAGGTGCTTCTTAAAAATAAATCTTTTAAAATTATAAATAAGGCCAGTGCCTTGTGCTGAAAATCAGATGGCTATACAGCAACATGGGACTTGAAATTGTCAGCCTCAAGTGTCAGAAAGCCGAGTGGACTAGGCCACAGATAGGGTTAAAATTAGGATGTGTGAGATTGTAAGCTTGCTTCTCCACTTTATGTCCTCAAGCCAGTGATCTCTAGTTATAGGAAATCGGATGATTCTGCTTTCTATTCTGCCAGTTTTCTGTTAATGAGTGAGATAAGAAATATGACTCTAACACTCTTCCCTTCTCTTTCCTTTCCTGTTTTGTTTTAAGCATCTTAAATCAACAAATACTATTTATTACCTTAGTTTTCGAGGGTCAGGAATCCAGCTGGGAAGTTCTGACCCTGGTATCTCATGAGGTTACCATAGATATGTCTCGGATACTTTCTTACGTTAAAGATAACTCAGCTTACAAAAGTAACTTTAGTGATCCTCAAAATAACAATAACAATAATAAAAAAGTAGTTTATAACAGTCATAACACAGCAGTAATAACCTTAAAATAGTAACAACAATAGCATAGGTACTATTATCATTTGGGCCATGATTTTTGTCCTCAAGAAGTTCACATCTTAGGTTAGGAGGTAAGTCTTAAAATACCTCTAGGAATCATACTAGATAGGAAATAACTAAATGCTGACTCAGTGTCTTGGGAATTCACAGAGGGAGGAAAGGTCAGGAAATCCATTGGGAAGAAGTGGGACTTGAACCAGTCTTTAAACGATGGCTGGATGTTTAAAGGGAGACTGAGAGGAAGAGGTACTGTGTTTGAAGGTACTATGGGAGGTACTGCATATGAAGCAGAGCCACCTTCAGCATTACCCTGTGTGTTTATGTTTTAAAGGACTTCATTTCCCTGGGGCTCTGTTTTATAGACTGCTCATCCTCTGAGCCATTCTCTTTATGTGACTTTTTTTTACCAAAATTCCTTGTGCATTTGCCATTCCAAGTCTATGATGATATATTAACATATATAAATAATATGTAAAAATATAGTGATATATAAATATAAAATGAAAATATAAATAAAACATAAAAATAACAGTTATTCTTAAGACACTTTTAAGTAACTAGATCAAAAGAAATGTAGGCACAGAAAGCAATTCCAAGACTCTGCAACATGTCCCATGCATTCCTGTAAGCAAGACAGATGGATTTATGTCATAAATGACAGCTTAATTTCAGCCTTGGGAAGTCCTTAGCCTTCCCTCGACTGCTTCCTACATGCCCTCTAATGGGGATCAAGCCACACAATCTGGGCATGTGCCCTGACAGGGAATCAAACCATGACCTTCTGGTTTATGGGTCAGTGCTCAATTACTGAGCCACACTGACTGGGCTTATTTTATCTGTTTTAATTTTTATTGATTTTATTGGGGTGATATTGGCTAATAAAATTATATAGGTTTCAAGTGTACAATTCTGTAATACATCATCTGTCTATTATATTGTGTGTTCACTTTCACTCTAGTAATAACCATACTGTTATCTGCGTCTGTAAGGTGTCCCCCCCCCCTCCAGCTTAATCCCCTCACCTTTCTGACCTAGCCCCCTAGACCCCCCTCCCCTCTGATAGCTGTCAGTCTGTTCTCTGTATCTATGAGTCTGTTTCTATTTTGTTTGTTTGTTTTATTCATTAGATTCCACATATAAGAGAAATCATATGATATTTGTCTTTCTCAACTGGCTTATTTCACTTAGTATAATACTTGCCCTGTCCATTCATACTGTCACAAAAGTTAAGATTTCCTTCTCTTTTATAGCTGAGTAGTGTTCCATTGTGTAAATGTACTACAGATTTTGTATCCACTCATCTACTGATGGATTCTTGGGCTACTTCCAAATCTTGGCTATTGAAAATAACGCTGCAATGAATATAGGGGTGTATATATTCTTTTGAATTAGTGTTTTAGGTTTCTTTGAATATATATTCCTAGAAATTGGATCACTGGGTTATAAGGCAGTTCCATTTTTAATTTGTTGAGGAACCTCCATTCTGTTTGCCATAATGGCTGCATCAATCTGCGTACCCACCAACAGTGCATGAAGGATCCCTTTTCTTCACTTCCTCATCAATGCTTGTTGTTTGTTGATTTATTGATGATAGACACTATGACAGGTGTGAGGTGATATCTCACTGTGGTTTAATTTGCATCTCTCTGATGGTTAGTGATATTGAGCATCTTTTCATGTCTCCTGGCCATCTGTATGTCCTCTTTGGAGACGTGTTCATTCACAAGTCCTTTGCCCAATTTCTAATTGGATTTTTATTGTTTTTTGTGTGTTGTTGTGTAAGTTCTTTGTAAATTTTGTGTATTAACACCTTATTAGATGTGTCATTGGTGAACATGTTCTGTCATTTGATGGGTTGTCTTTTCATTTTGCTGATGGTTTCCTTCGTTGTGCAAAAGCCTTTTAGTTTGATGTATTTCCCTTTGTTTATTTTTCTTTGTTCCTCTTGCTCGAGGAGATATATCAGAAAAAATATTGCTAAGAAAAATGTCTGAGATTTTACCACCTGTGTTTTCTTCTAGGATTCTCATAGTTTTGTGACTTAACATTTAAGTCTTTAATCCATTTTGAGTTTATTTGTGTGTGGTGTGAGAAGGTGGTCTAGTTTAATTTTTTCATCTATCCAATTTTCCCAATATCATTTATTGAATAGGCTGTCTTTACCCCCCTGTATGTTCTTGCCTCCTTTGTCAAATATTGATTGACTGTAAAGGCATGGGTTTATTTCTGTGCTTTCTATTTTGTTCCATTGGTCTATAAGTCTGTTTTTGTGCCAGTACCATGCTGTTTTTATTATTATGGCCTTATAGTATAGTTTGATATCTGTAGTATGATTCCTTCAACTTTGTTCTTCTTTCTCAAGATTGCTGTGGTATAGAGATCAGGCTCTGAGCCAGACTGCCTGGGTTTGGGTCTTGGCACTACCAATTACTAACCATGTGATTTGGGGCAAATAATTTAATCTTATTTATCTGTAAAATAAGGATGATAGTACCTCAGTGATAGAGTTGCTGTGAGGCTAAAGTTAATTAATTCATATAAAAGAATTTGAGCCATTGCCTGGTAAGCACCTGATAAAATATTAATGACTCACATCATTAAATCTACTTCCAAATATAAAATTCTATAATTGAACCTTAAAGAAGTCCATAATCAAAGACCTAGTAAGTGGGACGCAGGCTATAGAAGCTCATTGAATATAGGATGTCAGAGCTGGAAGTGTCCTTAGCGACAACCTGCTTGAGCCTTCTCTCTTTACAGGTGGGTGGGAAAGCGGAATTCAGAAGAAGGAAGTGACTTTCCCTGGGTCAGATGGCCCATTAGTAGTAGAAGCAGGACTGGTAACTCTGATGAGTGTTCTTTCTGTGCCTCCCTTACTTTAGTTTGACAAAAAGTTAAGTCTTCACTCGTGCATTGAGCATCTACTCCAATTTAAGCCCAGCATTGGGCTCTGTAAATACAGATATGAAATAGATAATTCTTGGCCTCTAAAGGAGCCTACAGATCAACAAAGAGCTAAATAAGCCTAAAAATGTAATGATGTTTCTGTTTTTTAAATTTCCTTTTCTCTGTTTCTTTTGCAGCGAATAAAAAGAAGGAGAAGGAGCGGCCAGAGATTTCTCTTCCTTCAGATTTTGAGCACACGATTCACGTTGGGTTTGATGCTGTCACAGGGGAATTTACAGTAAGTCCCAGGCCACAGAAAGGCCTTCGGAGTTCTAGCTGTGCACCGTGAGAGGCAGTCCTTTCTAGTCTTCCTGATGCTTCTGTCTGCTTGAGACCCTCATTACTATCTTCTTTTATTCACGAGAGGGACACTTGACTTGTCTCCAAAATTGCACCAACGAATCCTTTGAATCTTCATTTCTTAAATAGAACTCTGTGAGGTGACCTTTTGGTGGCAGGCTCTGTTCTGGGCACTGATGGTGCAGAGACAAATCAGACATGGTTCCTATTCTAAAGGAGGATTAGCCTGGTAAAGGAGCAAAATCTCAAGAAGTGACTAATGCAGTGAGATAAGTCTTATAAAAGAGACTGATGTAGCCCTAACCGGTTTGGCTCAGTGGATGGAGCGTCGGCAGCTGAAAGGTCCCAGGTTCGATTCCGGCCAAGGGCATGTACCTTGGTTGCAGACACATCCCCAGTAGGAGGTGTGCAGGAGGCAGCTGATTGATGTTTCTCTCTCATCGATGATTCTAACTCTCTATCCTTCTCCCTTTCTCTCTGTAAAAAATCAATAAAAAATATATTTAAAAAAAAAAAAAGAGGCTGATGTAGCACTCTGAGGGTATAGGAAGGAATGACTAAATTGCCCTTGGCTGCTAGCAGGTATTAGAGGAGCTCTGATTTTCCTTCAGGGCCCCCCGTGACTATCCTCCTGACAGCCTTGCATGTCTCTCTTACAGGGGATGCCAGAACAGTGGGCCCGCTTGCTTCAGACATCAAATATCACTAAGTCGGAGCAGAAAAAAAACCCGCAGGCTGTGCTGGATGTATTGGAATTCTACAACTCCAAGAAGACCTCCAACAGCCAGAAGTACATGAGCTTCACAGGTACGAGATTGTGAATAGAGCAGCCTGGGAAAAAGAATTTTCTCGCAGGTGGAAAAGAGCCCCCTGCCTGTTGGCCTGGGGTGAGAGAAGAAAGTTTTGGAAAAAGTGGAGATGGTACTTTCACTAAGACAGGATTAGCCAAGGCAATGGGTTTTGCATCAAACTTGAGTCTTTACTCTGAAACTGCACATTTAAAAAATGTGACATGTAAAGACATACACTTTATGCTAGAAGATCTAACTTCTGATACTCACTGGCCTTTAATTGTCACTTCATTTCTTTGAGCTTCGAAATGGGAGTAATAATTCCTGTCCCTGGAGGTTGTAGTGAGGAAAAAATGAGCTCATTGATGTGAAAGTCCTTTATAGGTTATAAATGACACCATGGAAATGTAGCTGTCATTATCGGTATCTTTAATATTGTTAAGTTATTTAATAACACATTTATTGTGTATCTTTTAAGTAGGTAAGCCCAATTTCTTCATAAGGCACTGATTTTTAAAATATATATATTTTATTGATTTTTTTTTTTTTACAGAGAGGAAGGGAGAGGGATAGAGAGTTAGAAACATCGATGAGAGAGAAACATCGATCAGCTGCCTCCTGCACACCCTCTATTGGGAATGTGCCTGCAATCAAGGTACATGCCCTTGACCTGAATTGAACCTGAGACCCTTGAGTCTGCAGGCCGACGCTCTATCCAGTGAGCCAAACCGGTTAGGGCAAGGCACTGATTTTTATCAGCCAAGTGAAAACAGGTCTGTAATAATAAATGTGCTTTAGATGTGCTCTTTATAAAAGGGACTATGTTTTTCAGGGTTGTCTTTTATAGCAGAATTGAGATTAGAAGCCTCGTCCCCTAATCCTCTTCCCGCACCCTTTGAGTTTACTACTTGCCTTTAGTAGCTTCATTTAGAGAACCTGTTTTTATAGTAGAGAAATTTTCTTTTCCTAGACAAGTCATGAGAAGGCCTACATTTCTGGAGACTTACCTTTTGTATAGCATCTTAGAATGTTAGAGCAAGAAATAGCCTTAGTATATATCACTTAGTATGTATCCAAGTCTCTTGCCCCCAAGTTCAGTGCTCTTTCCAGAGGCCACGCTGTCTTTTTCGAAGGGCAGTATTACTGGGGAAGGTGAGAACCAGGATGAACTAGCCAATTTTGAAGGATGCTTTCCCAGCAAGTATCTGGCTTGTATCAAAGGGCACAGATGGCGAGGATGACAGACTGCAGCTTCACTCGTGCTGCCATGGTGGTGCCCAGGAGAGGGTCATGCATGTTCCCAGCAGTATTTCCTTCTTCACGTCTGGCCCCGCTGGGTCTGTCTTCTCGCATTGAAGGACTGGGACATTCCAAAGAGGAATTGGGGTTGAGGGGTGGTGTGGGGTGAGTTTTCTAGGCAGGAGAGTAGAGCTTATGTTTTAGGGATTTTGTCATGGAGATATGAAATTAGAGCTGGCTTTGAAAGCCTCAGCTGCAAAGTCTTTGGAAGACCTTCTATTTTATATTTACATGTGTGTAGATGTAGACAGTGCCATATATATATATATGGAAGCATAGCTCTGTGGGTTTGCATATATTTGGAACTAAAGCCCACTTAACCATTCATGAATGAATGCTTATACAACCCAGGTAATTGTGTGTATACTCATCTATGTATGCATATGTGAGTAACATTGAGTACTGGTATATGTGTGTACACATGCATGTGCATGCAAGATTTTTAATTTTCCAGAAGTTGAAGACTAGGACCAACTCCAGGCAAAATTTTATGTTTGGCACAGTTTATTTTTAAAGTAATATTTCTCTCTCTCTCTCTCTCTCTCTCTCTTGTTTCCCTTCTTCTCATATTATTATGATAACACTATCTCAATCTATATATGCTTGTATATGAGTGATCTCATTTGATTCTCATCATGGCCTTGTGGGATTGGTAGGGCAAAGATTATTACCCCCAGTTTATAGACTCAGAGAAATTAATTAGGCTTAGAGAAACTAAATGAATTGCTCTGGGTGATTCAACTGATATTGGATGGAAGTGTGTTTTAAATTCGGGTCTTTCGACCCATTGTGGTTTATAACCCAAGCATAATCTTCCAAGCCAATTTTTGTCAACTTTTCTATTTTTTTCAGCATTTTATTTTCTGTGTTTTAACAAAAAGTAATGTAGGGCCCTAGCTGGTTTGGCTGAGTGGATAAAGCGTTTGCCAGTGGACTCAAGGGTCCCAGGTTCAATTCTGGTCAAGGGCATGTACCTTGGTTGCGGGCACATCCCCAGTGGGGAGTGTGCAGGAGGCAGCTGATCGATGTTTCTCTCTCATCAATGTTTCTAACTCTCTATCCCTCTCTTTTCCTCTCTGTGAAAAATCAATAAAATACATATATTTTAAAAAGTAATGTAAGTTTAGCCCTACGTTGCCAGTGGTTTATGTAATCTTTTCTAAAAAAATATACTTTTTATTGATTTCAGAGCGAAAGGGAGAGATAGAAACATCACTGATGAGAGAGAATCATTGATTGGCTGCCTCCTGCATGCCCCGCTCTGGGAACTGAAACTGCAGTCTGGGCCCTTGACGAGAATTGAACCCGAGACCCTTCAGTCCATAGGCCAACATTGTATCCACTAAGCCAACCGGCTAGAATGATTTATGTAATCTTGAACCCATTTCTTTTCTCTGAACCTTAGATTCCTCATTGGTAAAATGAAGGGATTGGAAGTCCTCTCTGCTCTGTCATTCTGTGCTTTCGAATTGGATTTTGAGACGTAGACAGGTACATCTCAGTTAAAAGGAGCAATGCTTACTTGTTTCTTATATGGACCCGATGTATTTGTTATCAGAATACCCAGTCTTCAAAAACACTAGCATCAGGTTGGGGTTGTGCATTGAGGACATAGTATTGTGCTTTGTTTTGTCCTAAGCTGATGTTCTTTTGGACAAAAAGAACCAATGAGTTATGTTTTAAGTACATCCTGAATTGATTTCACCAGAGTACAGCTGGCTATTCAGGGTTTGTTTTAAGAACATTTTGTCATAGCTTTTGGGTCCATTATTTGTCATAGGACAGAAGAGGAGTACTTCCTGGCACTTTCTTATATAATGGGAATCGGGGTCTTGGACATTCTGTGGGCTTTGTTATTGGTGAGGAATGTATTTGATTTGGTAGAATATTTTCCCCCTTTAATTCCAGCAAAGTCTCTTGAACCAGTAAAGTCACTTTCTTCTTGGGTCTTTAGGAATTAAAGAATAAAGCCAAACACGGTACTTGGTCTTTAAACTTATTTTCTTGCTAAAATAGCCATTGAGTATATATTTCATATTTCATTAAATCTAAGATACCATTAATTTTAAGAGGCATCATTATTTTATATGCCACTAAAGAAAAGAGGCTGCCAATTAAAACATGAAATGCGCCCTTGGCTGGATCTCATTTGGTTGGAACATCGTCCTGCACACCAAAAGGTTGTGGGTTTGATCCCCAGTCAGGGTGCAACTGATCAATGTTTCTCACATAAGTATTTCTCTCTCTCTCTCTCTCTCTCTCTCTCAATAAAAATATATCCTTGGTGAGGAATTTTTTAAAAAGCCTTTATAGGACACATCTCTGTTTTAGAAAAGTTTATGTGAAAAAAACCTACATCTCAGAATCAGTGAAATATGGTAATTACCTTACTGTGGAAGCTTGAATCTATTATTAGAAACAAGATTCTGCCTTTAATTAGACTTGACATGATTAATGCCTCTCATTTCCTGAGCCTTCATCTTTCTCTCCCTGTGGGGAATAGACATGAATGGAGAGGGTCCTTTCTAGAAGCCCAAGCTGCAGGCTGGTCATCATTTGTCATGGGGCTCAGGACAACCCAGCCATGAATCCTTTCTTTTAGATTCAGGCCTGACGACGATAGAGTTGCTGATGTGGATACAGTTCTAGCATAGTATTTAGAGTTTGACCAGAATTCAGATCTTGACTCTTATTTAACAACTGTGTGTACCCTGGGCAGATTACTTAACATCTCTGAACCTCAGTTTCCAAATCTACAAAAGGAAACATATTAAGAGCACTCAGAAAGCTAATGAGGATAAGGGAGGTAATGTGTATAATGTACCTAGCATGATATTGGGCACATAGTACCAGGAACACGGTTGTCATTCTCCGAGTGTGGCAAGGGCTTGACTGGCGAGGCTTCCTTAGCTCTCAAGAACAGATGCACTGTAATTGTTTACTGACTGAGTCCTGGTCTTTTTTCCTTTGCAGATAAATTAGCTGAAGATTATAATTCTTCTAACACTTTGGTAAGTCTTTATTTCCTCTATTCTGATATGGGCAGGTGTGGTGGTTAGGGATTGAAGACAGTGTGGCAGATGCAGAGCCTGGGCTGGGAGGCCCTCATCTTGGTCACTCCCACACTCTGAGCCTCAGTGTCCTTATCTATACAGGGAACTGCAAAGGATTTGGACTCAATCAGTAGATACCCCTTTCAGCTTAAAAAAAAATTTTTTTTAATGTTCTAGAAATCCTAACCTTGGAACCAGAAGAACTGGTTTTTAGTTTTAGGCTCAATTTTTCATTTGCCGTTAAAAGCCAGTTTCTGAGCTTGAGTTTTTTAATCAATAAAAAGAAGTTTACATACTTTGCCTTAGCTGGACAAGTCTTCGAAAACCTGAATTTAGAAGAGAAGTTCCTCTCTTTGGTTTGAGTATACTAGTGCAAAACAAGGATTAGGCCTGATTGTTGAGGGCAGCATATTCCTTCCATTTAAGGTATCCTCAGAAGTGGTAGTGAATGCTCTGTCATAGGAAGGGCTGGAGAGTAAAACTCAATAATTTCAAAGATCCCTCTGCCTCTTTCAGCTTACAAGTTCTGTTTTCCAAAGCAAGTAAAATATGTTGATATGTTTGAAAGGGTCTTTAAATAGTAAGCTGTTATCCTATATAATAAAAGGGTAATATGCAAATGGACTGAACAACCTGTCACTATGACCCACACTGACCACCAGGGGGCAGACGCTCAACACAGGAGCTGCCCCCTGGTGGTCAGTGTGCTCCCCCTGTGGGACATCCCCCAAGGCCTCCCAGACTTCGAGAGGGCACAGGCCAGGCTGAGGGACCCCCTGTGTGCATGAATTTCATGCACCGGGCCTCTAGTCATATATAAATGATAACTGCTGTTCTTTACACCTGATGCTGTCTCTTGTACAGAGGTGGTTATGTCATATTGATCTGCTAAACACTTGCAAAACTCCTACTCTGCCAGGTCTTGTGGAGAAGTGGCAATATGGGCATGAATCCGACATTGTCCCAATGTCCAATAATCTCCTGGTCTTGTGAGGGACATGAAGATGACAGTAAACAGTTACAGTGCTGTGTGCTGGAAGTTTATGGGGGCCTGGGGTTAGGTCTGATTTGTTTATTGCTGTATGCATGGCATCTGCCACTTACAGAATGAAATTGGATGTATAAGGAAAGTTTCTTGATGATAGTCGTCTTGATGAATGAGTTAGTTGTCTAGGGTGTAAGAATTAAGAAGAGATGAGAGTATTCCAGACAGAGACGGAATAAATAGCATGTGTCAAGATAAGGGCTCGCAAGCTGTGCTTGGACGGGGAACTGTAGGTAGTTTGTGTGGCTGGCATGTGAAGGATGAAGGGAGTAGAAGTGGGTGACAAGGAGGAGTGGTCAACAGGTCCGATTGTGTAGGAGTTTTAATTTATCTTAAAGGTAATGAGGAGCTCTTGAAGAATTTTAAGCAGGAGAGTAGTAAATTCTAACACAATATCGAGTCATCGTTAAAATAGTTTGAACCATGTTTCCAGGAGTTTGGATTGGTTTACCCTGAGTCATTTATACTGTCATCATTTATAGAAAATGTTCACCTGTCCAATGCCTAGTAGCACACTCAGTCCTTTCTTATTTACTGTTTTTTTTAATCCTCACGAGTGCTTGATGAGGTCAGTTATTATTTTTGCTTTATAGTTGATAAAACTGAACTTGAGAAGGGTTGATGGCAATAGGTATCAGACTCCCAGTCTGCGTTGCTTTCCCATTCACTCTTTCTTTATGTATGGAAGATACATAATTAAAAGATTGGGAAGCGTTTGCAAATGTTAAGATCTTTGGGAGATTCTTACCACAGTTGAATAGTAAATTATTACAGAAAGCTGAGCGGTGCTTTGTGGTTCATATATCTTTATGCTTTTATGGGAGAAGTGGCAGCTCTCATATATTGAGTGGCTGGTATGTGCCAGGCACTGTGCTAATAATTAGACCTCACAATTACCTTGTGAAGAAAGTATTCTTATTTCCATTTCACAGGTAGAAAAGCAGTTTCCTGGAGACTCATAATTAGCTATTACGGCAGAACCAGATTAGAACTAGGGTCTTGTGAGTGCTAGTCCAGGGTTCTTTTCTAACCGAGGCAGGGAACTAAGAAAGAAGATGGCAGAGAGGTCTTACAAAGGAGACACAGTAAAGCCATAGCCAAGTTGTTCATTAGTGAGGAGGAGGAGGGGCCCTGGGGCTCAGGCCATATGGCAGAGAGAGTAACACCTGGTTGCTAAAAACCTGTACTGGTTTAGTAACTAGAATTAAAGCCACTCAGACTGTCAAGGACATTTTCTCTCCCAATTCAGAACATTTGTCCCTGTGGCTCAGTACACACTATCCTTACTAGTTTTACCTGAGGGCTATGGTTTCTATTGTGGTAGCATGTCATTATTCCATATTGGTTTCATACAGGTCATTTCATTTGATTTGTGAAATAATTGGACAGGATTGTTATCCCCATAGCACAGGTTAAGAAATTGAGATTCAGGGAAATTAAATGACTTGCTCCCTACCCTTGAATGAGCTAATAGTGGAAACCAATGCAAAATTCAGTTCTCCTGATCATACATGTATTCCTTCATACTATAAATGTTTACTTAGCACCTTCTTTGTGCCAAGGTGTTGGTGATACAAAAATGAATTCGCACTATCTCAGTCGTTGAGGGAAAAATTAACAGCAGACTATAGGGAGAAAGGCTGTAAGAGAGTATAAATAATGTACATTGGGGGTCATATTTGATGGACTGATTTATTCTGCCGAGTAGTAAAGAGAAGCGTGAACAGAGTTATTGGCACTGAATGATTTGTTCATTTGACAGACATGATTATTAAGGGCTTCTGGCTCAAAAACTTTATTTGTGGCATTGGTCTGAGATCTCAGATTGTATGCCTTGTAGTTCCTGAATTCTCATTTATGAAATGAACTCCTACTGTGTGATAGACTGGGGAGTCAAAGACTGGTAAGGTTTTTGCTCTTGATCTCACAAATTTGTGAGGAAACAGGACACATAAACAAGGATTTATAATATAGTGTCAGGTAAACACAGGTAATGATACCAGGCAGAGAAAAGGGCAATGTTTTATTAAAAAACTTTTTATTTACTTATTGTGAGAGAGAGAGAGGTCGATCTGTTGTTCTACTTATGCATTCTTTGGTTGCTTCTTACATGTGCCCTGAACAGGGACCTAACTGGCAACAGTGGCGTATCGAGACAACACTCTTATCGCTGAGCTACTTGGAAGGGCAGTGCTTTCCTATCGGAGGTGGCATGAGCAAAAGCCAAGTTGAGGATCTGTCATTTCAGACCAAAGAACTTGGACTTAGGGCTGGAGCTAAGGAATATTTTAAATAGGAGGTTGGTATAGTTTGATGTGTACTTTAGTCTAAACTAACAACATCTTAGAGGTTAAAAAAGAATTCTTAGAAATTAAAAAATATTATTAAATAAATAAATTCACAAGGATTAAAAGTCAAATACATCTAAGAGCGAATTAATGGTATAAACGCAAAGAGATTCAAGAAGATTCAGAGAACGGAGGCATTAGAGTAAAAAATAATCAAAGGAAGAAATTGGAACCCTCATCATTGCTGGTGGGAGTATACAGTGGGGCAGCCTCTGTGGAAAAGTCTGGCAGTTCCTCAAAAGAACAAGCTTAGAGTTACCATCTGACTTCGCAATTCCACTCCTAAATATATATCCAACTAGAGACCCAGTGCACAAAATTTGTGCATGGGTAGGGTCCCTAGGCCTGGCTGGCGATAAGAGCTGATCTGTGAGGCTACCAGCAGGGCGATCAGGGGGCCACCGCTGGTACCCAACTTAGCCGGCCAGGGGCGGCCCACTTGCTGGCTCTGCCCCCCCCAGTCACCTCCCTTTGTGAGGCATCCAGTGGGGCCATCGGGAACTTGGCTTCACTGGCCAGGGGCCTGCAGGCTGGGGACAGCTCTTGCATTGAGCATCTTCCCCCTGCTGGTCAGTATGCACCATAGCAACCGGTCGTTCCACCATTTTTTCTGCTGTTTGGTCAATTTGCATATTAGGCTTTTATTACATATCCAATAGAAATAAAAACATACATTCACACAAAAATGGGTGCATGAATGTTCAAATGAGCATTATTCATAATAGCCCCAAAGAGAAACAACCCAAATGCCCACCAATTGATGAATGGATTTTTAAAAAAGTATTATATTAATACAGTGGACTATTATTTAGACAAGGAATGTAGTACTGATAATGTCACAATTTGGGTGAATCTCGTAAACTTTATGCTAACTAAAAGAAGCTATATACAAAAGACTATATGTTGTATGAGTCCTTTTATTTATTTAACTGGGTCCAGTGCATGGATTTGTGCACATTGAAAGGAAAGTAATAAGAAGAAATATTTTAGAGGCCGGGGAGGGACCATAGGAGGTTGGCTCCAGGGCATGTCCAGCTTGTCTCGCCCAGTCCTGATCAGCTGGACCCCAGCAGCAATCTAACCTACCTGTTGGAGCGTCTGCCCCCTGGTGGTCAGTGCACATCATAGTGACTGTCAAATGGCCGGACACATAGCATATTCGGCTTTTATATATGTGGATTATAGGGAAAGATTAACCAAATAGAACCAAAACATCTAGAGTGAAGTTTAAACTCTCATAGTAGGTTATCTTATTACTACTCCCTGAAATGGTTAATTTTGACTGTTTCCTCTTCTAAAATGTAAAGGCATAGACCAGGGACTTTATTTTGTTCTTCACTGGCTTTTTGAAAATCAGAGGTTTGTGGTTATTAGACAGAATGATAATTTAATTGATTCCTACTGTTTACAAACAGTTCTTATACCCACCTCACTTCATTTCATTCTCCCAGGGCCCCTCTAAGAATTTTAACTTCTAAGAATTCTTTTTTATCCTCTAAGATGTTGTTAGTTTAGACTAAAATGCACATCCAACTAGGTAGGCAGAGATCTGCCGTCATTATCCCCATTTTAGAGATGAGAAATGTGTGGATTAGAGTAGGACAGCCTTGCCCAGGGACACAGGGATAAGAAATAAAAATTTGGGACAAAAACTTATAGCTCTTGATTCTGATGATTGTTAATACTACCACCCAAAGCTTTCACCTGGAAAAACAGAATGTGTTGCTAAGGAAGATGATGAAATCTCCTTCTCTACAGAGTTTCAGAGCAAACAAGCCTAGTGTTTATAGTGTACATCAGGGTGCCCCAAGGCAGCAACCTAATGTGAAGAGGCAGCCAACTTAATTCCCATTTTTGATTTCTGGTTAAAGTTTGTTGAGAGGAATAGTGGGGAGAAAAGAAACTGGAATAGCCCTGATGGGTTTGGCTCAGTGGATAGAGCGTCAGCCTGCGGACTGAAGGGTCCCAGGTTGGATTCTGGTCAAGGGCATGTGCCTAGGTTGCAGGCACATTCCCAGTAGGGGGTGTGCAGGAGGCAGCTGATTGATGTCTCATCGATGTTTCTACCTCTCTATCCCTCTCCCTCTCTGTACAAAATCTATAAAATATATTTTTAAAAAAGAAATTAAAATAGAAAAATATCAAAATATATGTTTTGAGCCCTGGCTGGTGTGCATAGTGGTTAGAGAGTCAGCCTGTGGACTGAAGGGTCTCAGGTTTGATTTCCGGTCAAGGGTGCACATCTGGGTGCAGGTCCGATCTGATCCCTGGGCCTGTGTTGAGGCTCAAGCAGGAGGCAGGCAATTGATGTTTCTCTCTTTCTCCCCCTCCCTTTCTTCCACTCTCTCTAAGAAAAAAAAAATCAATGGGAAAAATACCATTGAGTGAGAATTAACACCCCTCCCCCCCCCCAAAAAAAAATATATGTACACACACACATACACATATACTTCGACAGGGAAAGAACCTCTGTTGGATTGTAGAACTGAAAGTGACCTATTATAATTATACTACTACTGTTCTCCACATTCCTCAAGTGATAAAACTTGAGACCAAAAAGATAAATTCATTGCTTTTGGCGATCAAAGCTTGTTACTTACATGTGCCCGGCACTGAAAGTTTTTAAGTTACGCCCAGTACAGAGGTCCTGTAGAAAACTATGAGATAACTAGTTTTTCTTACCTTAGTATGTCACATGTGGCCACATGGTAACAGTGCCTCTAGTCTAGTGTTCCTCTAGGTAAATTTTCCACCAATCTCCCGTCATTCAGACTCCAGACTGTCCTCTCTCCAGAGGCCCCAAATGGCAGGCAAAAGGGAAACTCACCCTCTGTCGCCGGTATGTGATGATGAGCTGCTTCAGGACTTAGACCACCCTTCTCATCTTTGTATCTTTATGTCAACAGTATCCACCACAGTATCTTACTGAGCATAAAGTAGGTGCCCCGAAAATATCTGACACTGTTGAATTATGTCTATATGTATTAAAATATCTCTATTGCCTCTTTATTCCTATGCTGTGATCATTTAATCTCCATCAAACATCTCAGGTTTTGGAGCTATTTTGTCTCTCATATCTGTGCTATAAACAGCATTGCTCTGATATTTCTGCCTGGACCTGCCCCCAAACATGCTGTTCTTGGCCCAGCTTTGTTACAGTTTGCATGTGAAAATCATGTTGCTGAGATTATAGCAGATCCAATCAGTCATGCTGGTAAGGTTCGTTCCGGGACCAGTGAAATGGATAGTAGCCAGTCTTGGGAGAAACTCATTGTTCTCTTGAGACAAGGGGCTCCTGAGGTTCTGTACCTTCTGGCTGAGGCGAGGGCACCTGTGGACATAATGGATGTGTGATAGGTTTTGGAAATGAAAGGAAAAGGAGAGGCAAGTGCCTGTCTGGATTTCCATTAACCATATCAGAAAGGACAAAGGAATATAATGATAAACTTTGTAGAAATCCCAACTTCTCATCCCTTGTCTACATTTTGTGTTTTATTACCTGTTCGGTGTGGAGAGTAAAATTTATAGACTAAGAAGGGGCTACATGCTTGTCTTCGGGGTCTGGATTGGGGAAGGCAGGTAGAAGAGGCGTAAGCTGGCTTCCCAATCCCCCGTTAGCTTTGGATGGGAGAAAGGGACCAAGAGAAGGATAGTGGTAACTGGAAGAGAGGGAAGCCGACTGAGTTCCTGACTGGCTGCATAAAGGTGAAGAGCTCGAGGCTGATGTGGGTTTCAGAAGGGGTGTCAGGATGAGGTTTCTTTGGCGAGGGGTGGGGAGATTTCGGTTCTGGTATCTCAAAGCTGGACCTGATGAGTCTGGCTTTTTCTCTGTACAGAATGTGAAGACTGTGTCTGAGACCCCCGCCGTGCCGCCAGTCTCAGAAGACGAAGATGATGATGATGATGCTGCCCCGCCTCCAGTGATTGCTCCACGCCCAGAGCACACAAAATCTGTGAGTTTTGTTATTAAAGTTTGGAGGGGGAGGATGGGACTGATGCTCGGGGCCTAGAGGTTTTATACTCAGGTAGCGGTCCTTAGATTTAGGAATTGGCGAGATCACTGAACCAATTGGATTGAAAGGTACTTTCTTTATGATTAAAGACAATAAGTTGTATATATATATTTATCATAGGTTTGCAGATAGCACTAAAATGTCCTAAATAATTGGTGTTTGTACCAACCCAGCCCTCGTTAACTTAGTTTGTTCTCCAGACAGGAAGATATACAGAATTAATGTTGCTTAGTGCAGAACTAACATGAATTATTCCTGTCTCCTGGGAAGCAACAAATTAGCCGGCTGCAGATCTTTTCTTCTCTGTTAAATGTGCAGCATTCAGCCTCTTAGAACATCATTGATGATACTGAAAGACCCAAGAGAGTTGATAAATACGTTAGTGCTATTAATATGCTGGATATCCGGATGCCTGATATTGGCAGTGATTTTTATTTAACTTCCTAGGAGGTTCTTCCATCTCAGATAGCCACAGTCCTTCTGCCCTCTCTTTGACAACAGGGGTTCATGCCTTTTACTTAATTTAGCTTCAGTGAGCACTGACCTATTATCAGACGATACTCTGCTAGTGTATATGTATTTTTTTTTTTACTTGGGCTTTTTATTATGACAAGAGCTTTGTAATGAAGGAACAATTTAGAGCTTAAACTCTGTTGGTTGGCTGACTGTAGGAGATGCTGTGGAGGAAATTCAAGGGGATTAGATGACCTTTTAGGATAAGGATTTATAACCTGTGGAATCACCCTTTCTGTGGGTCCCCATAGCAATCGTTTCTATAAAGGCACTGATAATTCCCAATTTATAGAAAAAGAAGCTGAGATTTGGAAAGGTAAATTCATCCACCTAAAGTCTCTTAGTAACCAAAAGAGCTAGGATTGAAATTTATTCTAAATCCAGGCTGCTTTCCACCATAGTGCAGTGGCCTTCTTGTGTGTGCCGGTCTGTGCTATGAGCCAGAGAAGGAGACGAATAAAGAAGGAAAAGGCAGGGTTTGTACCCTCAATGAGCCATATCAGGAGAACCGAACCAGAAGGACAAGGCATGCCCAGCTGATGTTGACCCATGAACCAGTCAGGGCATATGCCCTGGTTGCAGGCTCAGTCCCCAATGTGGGGCATGCAGGAGGCAGCCAATAAATGAGTCTCATCATTGATGTTTCTCTATCCCCCTCTCCCCTTCTCCCCTTCTCCCTTTCCCTCTATTTGAAATTTAAAAAAGAAAAAATGACAGAGCCTGGAAGTACAGGCCTCAGGTGCCAGGGATGCCTTTTGTCTGTAGGTAGAGATAGAAAATGAGGAAATCATTACGCTAGAAGTCAGGAAAAAAGCTCTAGTCTCTGGTCTCAATGTCTTCACTTAAGTTTTTTCCCATTTGCACCTATTCAAGTCTTGTCTGTCCTTTAAGATCAAGCTGAAGAATCCCATTTATTTATTCACTGATTCATGAAACACGTGTCTAAATGCATGCTTTTTGTTAGGAACTGCTGAGACACAGGAACTTGGGGATGAATGACACATTCACTGTGTTCAGAGAGCTTGTAGACTAACCAAAAGATAGTTGTGATATTTTTATGAAGAAAATCTGATTAATGCCTAAAATGATCTTCTGAGAAAGGGAGTATAAATGATCTAAACCTCAACAGTATATAGTTTGCTCACTTTTCAATGACATTTATTCCTTCCTGCCTTGTAGTTATAACTTTTTCACAAGATTTAATTCACAAGAGGATGGGGCAACATTTTGTACAGCCAGGCAAAGATTCTCAGTAAATGTCTGTTAAGTAAATGAATAGGAAATGTAATAGAATTAGCAAAATTTTAAAAGCTCAGTATCTGTTGGGTATGATTTTGATAATTTCCCATGTTAATTAGTTTATTCCTACAACAACCCTATAAAATAGGTATCATTAGTATCACCATTTTATAAATGAGGAAACTGAAGCACAGAGAAGCTAAGTAACCTGCCCAAGTTCATACAAATGGTAAAAATAAGAGTTGGGATCTAAGCCCAGGCAATCAGATTCTCGAGTCTGTGGTCTAAATGACTACATCCTACTGCTTTTTCAAAAGAACCATTGTAGTTGCTCCTCTGCAAGGGTTCAGGATTTAAAAAGGGAGCAGCTCAACAGCGATAGTGTTGTATCGTCTTAGTGCAAAGCGCTGTGCAAATACAAGATAGTCATTTCAGCTTAGGGAAGAATAGAATTGTGAGATGAAGAGGATTCCCACCCAATGATAGAATTTTCTTTAAATCATTTCTGTCGAGAATTGTCTAACCTGTACTGAATATCTTCATTGTTCAGACTCTCACTAACCCTTGCCGTGTGTACTGAGAGCAAGGACGGCCATTCCAACCAGAAGATGGGCCTGGCACAGAGGAGGAGGAACATAGATTTTGACTGGGGAGAATGAATGAGTTTGTTGGGGTTTGTTTTACTGTGGATGTTCCTAACGCACATTCGGTGCCTGAGCTTCCCTATGCTAACAGAGGCTGGCCTTGTCAAATTCTTATACCAACAATGCAGGTCTACACACGGTCTGTGATTGAACCACTTCCTGTTACTCCAACTCGGGATGTGGCTACTTCTCCCATTTCACCTACGGAGAGTAACACCACCCCTCCAGATGCTCTGACCCGGAATACTGAGAAGCAGAAGAAGAAGCCTAAAATGTCTGATGAAGAGATCTTGGAGAAATTACGTAAGCACTTTGTAGCTTTCTGAACCTTCCTCTGCTCTATGCTTGGTTGAGCACAAAGACGGAATTTTGTTGCTATCAAGATCTCCGTCTAGGCTTGCTTTATGTGGCTGGCTAGCTATGCTGGGTATCTTAGCCACAAACTGTGCTTCTCTTCACCCTACCCTTGTTCCCACCTCCTGAGTCACTAGCCCTGATTGGATACCACATTAAGATGGGAATGTGGTGAGAGAGAATGTGGATAGCTCACGTTAAGATCTAGGTATCTCTCACCCTTAGGCATGGGTTATATAGATGATAAATAGCTTTTATCTAGTGAATAGTCTATAATGTTGTATTGACAAAGGCTGAGGCCTTGTCTATATGTGGTGGGAAAGAGTGTTGTGATTAATTTTTTAAGATTAATTATTTGTATGTTTGTCATTGACCCAGGAGAAGACAGATCTGCCATCTTGGTTGTAGGGAAAGAGGGAAGGGGAAGTAACATTTTGTGGGCTTGTACTATGTACCAAATGGCAAGCAAGGTATTTTCTTAATTTTTTTTTTCATTTATCCCTCATCTTAGCCTTGTGAAGGCAGACATTATAATCCTCACTTTTTTGCAGTTAAAGTATTTGAGGCTAAGGGATGCTAAATAGCTTGCCCCAAATTACACAACCAGAAAAGGACAGGGCTGGGGTTAGAGCATGGCTTTTGCTCCTATAGTTAGAGCAGGCTGCCTCTTGCTCTCAGGGGCTGGGGATCGAACCTGCAACCGAAGTACGTGCCTTTTACCAGGAATTGAACCCATGACCCTTTGGTGCTTGGCTGACGCTCTAACCAGTAAACCACCGGCCAGGGCTTGTTTGACTTAAAAAAAAATTTTTTTTCACTCTCTTAAAAGTTTCCCAGAGCCCTATGAACTGATGAAATAAGAAAAGCTACGCACCTAGTCATCTATTTGTAGTCTTTTTTCCTCTGAATCAGATTTTAAAAAATATGTTTAGAACATAGAATTATGGGAAGCAGACTGCCATGTTAGTTAAGGACAGGCTTGAAGCCCCAGCCTTGCTTGGGACTAGGGCAATTTCCTGCTGTTCTCTGGGCCTCCTGTTTCTTATCTTTTAAATTGGGATGTTACTACCTGTCTCATTTGTAATTTGAGATAATGTATATGAAAAGTACCAAATCTTAGTAGTTGGCATTAGCAGAAAGCACTTTGGACCGGGAGCCAGAAAACCAAACTCAGAATCTTAGCCCTGACACCAATGTGCTGTGTGACCTTGGGAGGAAGTATCTTCCCTTCTGTGGCCTCAGTTTCACCATCTCTAGAATACAGATCGTAAAACTCAGTGAACTCTCTTGTACCCCTTTCTTTGCACTTGATGTACTTCCTTCTGTGACCCCTTGTCAACTTTCTCTCCCCACCTAACTCTTACTTACCCTGTAAAAATCAGTCCAGATATCACCTCCTGTCTGAAGCCTTTCCAATCTGTATTTTGTACCTCTTTCTGTACCCTTTGCCATCTAGTGCAATGATTATTATTTTTTCATGGGACTTTATGCTTGTCTGTCTCCTTCATGAAACTGACCTTCTTGAGAGCAGAGACGGTCTTAACTGTCTCATCTATCTTTTATTCCTAGCACTCAATGTAGAGCTTGGCACGTAGTCAGCGAGCATATTAAATGAGTAAATGTTTATTGAATGAATGAATTAAAAATTAATAAACGGCTGTTAGGAATTTAGAAATGGAATAGATTACTATGAATAAAAGGGTAAGGAGATGAAACTTTTAGGGGAAAACTAAAGACCTTATTAGTATGGTTTTTTGGTATTGGAGGTACCTTTGCCAACTCCAGGGTTTGGAGAAACATGGGGCCTGCTTTGTTTCTTGATCTGAGGGAGAAAAAATGATTTTTGGTTTCTGTTTCTTTCAAAGGAAGCATAGTGAGTGTGGGTGATCCTAAGAAGAAATATACCCGGTTTGAGAAGATTGGACAAGGGTTAGTAGGGGCATTTTCTTTCCCTGGAAAAGTGACTTGAAATTGTGTGTACTGGTGCATGTGATTTTGCTTTTGTTTTGCCTCTCAGAAACCTTGTTCTTCTTTCTCCACTTCACCCCTCAGCCGTCTGAAGGTGTTATGTTAGGCTGACTTCAGGTTTGGCAGAATTATGCTTAATAGGAGAGATGTGCCATTAGCCAACCATGTTGCTAAAAATACCCCTGCAGTGAGAATTGAAAAACCATTTATTTTCTTAGTATAAAAGATGCTTCCCAAATAACAGCTCTGCTTTTTCAGACTAACCCTGTGTACCAGCACTGATATAAAATGGAAGACTCAATTGCAGACCTTTCTGCTAGTGTAGCAGGACCTGTTTTTCTAGGTGGATAGACTTCTCTCTGGTTC
>PVJC01015236.1:0-35336 GCA_004026665.1 Murina feae
GCCTGACCAGCCTGGGTGAGGGGCTTTCAGGCTGCCCACAGCTCCCATTGACCCAACGTCCCAGCAAGGCTGGCTGGACACAGGTTTCTGGAGTTTTTTCTCCTATAATTGATACTGTTCCTTGAAGGCCTGGGGTTATCTTCTATAATTGATACACTGTTCCTTTAAGGCGGCCTTCTAACTAACTGAAGCCTCCTCTGCCTCACCTCGCAGCGTCTATAATGAAACAATTGTTACTTTTACTGGTGAGGCCGGAGCTGCTCTTTCCTTCAGCTCCGGAGGATTCTATGATTGTTACATTGTTTCAAAACTGCTAGAGGCAGTTTAATCGAAGCTGAGCTGAGGGGCGAAGCTTCACTTTCGCTTCTGCCGCAATGGAAAGGGCTGTTTACTCAGGTCCGTGAGTGGCGGCCGCCATGTTGGCTGGGCTAATTTGCATACCGCCGCTCTGATTGGCTGGTGGGTGTGGCTTACCCGTCTCGGAGAAACGGTTAATTTTAATATTTCGCTTTTATAGAGTAGATAGGATAAGTATTTGATTAGGACAGGGATGTTGGTACACTTTTCACCTTTACAGCTCCAGAGCCTCACATGGAGTCAGTCACTTGGGAAATAGTAGGTTGGCAGACTGATGCTCCCTTGGATCACTACTTAATATATTCTTGTCTATTTCTGCTTTTTCACTTCTGTCCCCACCATCTACTTAACTTTCTTTTTTTTTCCAAAATAAGCATTTCAAAGTTATTTTAAGTTATATTATCTTATCACTGTCCATTTATAATTCAAAAGTAATCTTAATGTTATTTGACTAATCTGCTGAGTATTTTCTTATATAACTTGGGTTGTTTCTTCACATACCAAGTATATTAGTTTGTGTTCAGCAACAAATGACTATAAAATGTCAATGGCTCAGACAGTGAAAGTTTGTATCTGCTTTTGTTCCATATCCCAGGCATATCAGCAAAAGTCATTCAGAGATACAAATGAACAGACAGATGTCTCAATACCTTACAGCTGTAAAATGTGTTTTAGTATCTCCTTGTTTCCATGGTAGGGGAATAGAGAAATTAAAAATTGAATATATTTCCTCCTTACTCCAGAAGTAGCCACCATACCTGTGCTCACATTTCTTTGACTGTCATTAGTGGTATGGCCCTGCAAGGGTTCAGAAAGCGAAAAACTCGGGGATCATTCCTCTCTGCCACTCCTGTTTTCTTATCCAAATGGTATAACTAACATTCTTAAAGTTTCTATTTTTTGAAGAAATGTATTGGGCCAACATTGGTTAGTAAGATCATATAGGTTTCAAGTGTACTTTTGTATGATATGTGACCTGTATATTGAATTGTATGGCCACCATTCAAAGTCAAATCACCTTCCATAACCATATATTTGGTCACCTTTACCCTTTCTACCCCCACCCCCTTCCTCCTTCAATCACCATACTGTTGGCTGTGTCTATGACTTCCAGTTGTATATCCCACATATGAGTGAAATCATATAGTTCTTAGCTTTTTCTGACTGACTTATGTCACTTAGCATAATATTCTCAAGGTCCATCCATGTTGTCACAAATGGCGGTATGTCTTCTTTTCTTATGGCTGAGTATTCCATTGTGTGCATGTACCACATCTTCTTTATCCAATCCTCTATCAAAGGACACGTTAGTTATCTCCATTTCTTGGCCACTGTAAATATTGCTATGATGCACATAAGGGTGCATATATCTTAGAGAATAAATGTTTTCAAGCTTTTGGGGTATATAACCAAAAAAGGGACTGCTGGGTCATATGGTAACTGTATTCTTGATTTTGGGGGGAACTTCCACACTGTTTCATAGTGGCTGTACCAGTTTACATTCCCACCAGCAGTGAATAAGGGTTCCTCTTCCTTCACAGTCTCTCCAACACTTGTTATTACCAGTCTTGATAACAGCCATTCTAACAGGTGTGAGGTGGTATCTCGTTGTAATTTTATTTGCATTTCCCTAATAGCTAGTGAAGTTGAGCATATTTTCATGAATTAGTTGGCCATTGGTATGTCTTCTTTTAAAGTTTGAGAATTCTTCATTTTTCTATTATATATTAAGTGTGTGTGTGGCAGTTACTTATAATGTGTTTTTTGTAGACATGAGTACTTCATGCACAACACACATGAAACAAAATCTTGAAAGATGATATGTTTTAAAACTTCCTGTGTAAAGTAATACAGTAAAAGCAATAGTGTAGCTGTGGGTGGGAGAAATAGAAATAAGAAAAATGAAAAGAATATTTATTGAGCCATAAAAAATAATTACTATCTCAAGAGAATTTGTTCTTTCAATCTGAAAAAACACATACATATGCATAGATATACTAAGGAAAAAAGTTCCAATGGATTCCCATTGCTCTCTGAATCAAAAACTTTTCACTATAATTGTCAAAGTTTTCCATCAGTTAATAATACCCTGTCTGTTCTACTCTTTCAAAAGCAAATCTTTATTTGTACTAACGACTTGATTTAGCACTAGCAGTAGAAATCTTATAAAAATATATGGTCTCTGACTTCAGGAAATTCATATAATGAGGGAAGGCTGACTTGTAAATGGTTAAGGACAGTGTGATAATGCTTTCCAAAAAAAGGATTTGCAGAGAAGAGAGATAGGGAAGTCTTTATAGAAGCAGCAACATTGAATCAGAATCTTAAAAAATTATTTGAGAAGAACAGAAAGTGGGAAATCCATTGCAAGTCACTGGATCAAGTTCCAAAAAGGAATTTATGCCTAACAATATTGCATAGAAATACAAAATTCATGCAACATTTTAAAAAATCTAATATTTGCCTGGCTAGCATAGCTCAATGGTTGAGAATTGACCTATGAACCAGGAGGTTATGGTTTGATTCCTGGTCAGGGTACATGCCCAGGTTGCGGGCTTCATCCCCAGTGTGGGGTACGCAGGAGGCAGACAATCAGTGATTCTCTCTCATCATTGATATTTCTGTCTCTCTCTCCCTCTTGCTTCCTTTCTGAAATCAATAAAAATATATATTTAAAAACATTTTTTAATTTAATATTTTAATTAATGTTGACATTCAAGATATTGGGTTCAAGTGTACAACATAGTGTTTAGACATTTGTATAACTTATGAAAGTGATTAATTACCCCAGTAAATCTAAGTACCCATCTGACACCATACATAATTATTACAATGTAATTGACTATATTCACTATGCTGTAACTACATCCCCATGCGTACTTTGGCCTGTTTTTATTTTGTTTATTTGTTTTGTTTTGTTTTTATTGATTTCAGTGAAGAAGGGAGAGGGAGAGGGACATAGAAACATCAATAATGAGAGAGAATCGTTAATTGGCTGCCTCCTGCACCCTTTGTACTGGGGATTGAGCCTGCAGGCTTGGCATGTGCCCTGACTGGGAATTGAAGCATGACCTCCTGGTTCATAGGTCGATGCTCACCTACTGAGCCACACTGGCCAGGCACATGATCCGTTTTTTAACCCCGTTATTTGTTTTCTTACTGTTGAGTTTTAAGAGTTCTTTGTATATTTTGATTAAAAGTCCTTTATCAGATTCATCTTTTGCAAATATTTCTGCAGCCTGTGGCTTGTGTTCTCATTCTCTTGACAGTGCCTTTCACAGAACAAAAATGTTTAATTTTAGTGAAGTCCAATTTATTAATTCTTTCATAGATCATGTCTTTGATGTTGTACAGTAAGACCTTAATTAATGTCACTGATAGGTTCTACAACTTTAAACAAAAAAGATAATGAAACCAATTTTATCATAGGCTAATTGATATAAACAATAAGTTTCTATGGCATCTTATCAACATTTTAATGAGACAACACTGAACTAAATGACATTATTCAAGGACCTGCCATATCCCAAAAGTCATTGCCACAGCCAAGATAATCTATGTTATTGACTTTGTAGTTTGTATTTTACATTTTATGTCTGTTACCCATTTTGAGTTAATATTTTGGAGGGTGTGAGGTCTGTATTTTATTTTATTTTTTAAATTTTCCTTGGATATTTAGCTGTTTGGTCTTTCAACCATTTGTTGAAAAACTCTTTGCTGCCTTGTATTGCCTCTGCTCTCTTGTCTAAGATCAGTTGACTATATTTATGTGAGTTTTTTTCTGGGCTCTATATTCTGTTACATTGACTTTTCTTTTAGTCCTCACCCAAGAATTTTAATTCTTTTAAAATTCTTTTGATTTGGTTTTGTTTGTTTGTTTATTTTTTAAATATACTTTTACTGATTTCAGAGAGAACAGAAAGGGAGAGAGAGATAGAAGCATCAATGATGAGAGAGAGAGTCATTGATTGTTTGCCTCTTAAATGTTCCCTACTGGGAATCAAGCCCACAACCTTTTGGTGTATGGGACGATGCTCCAACCAACTGAGCCATCTGGCCAGGGCCATTGACCTATTTTTTTCATTCTTTGCCAATATTACACTATCTTGACTATTGAAACCAGTGAGTCTTAAAGTCAAGTAGTATCAGTCCTCTAACTTTGTTCTTTTATTGTGTTGGTATTCTGATTCTTTTGCCTCTGCATATAAACTTTAGAATCAGTTTGTTGATAACTAAAAAATAATATATCAAGATTTTTATTTGCCCTAGCTGGTTTGGCTCAGTGGATAGAACATTAGCCTGAGGACTGAAGGATCCTGGGTTCAATTCTGGTCAAAGACATGTACCTTGGTCTCAGGCTCCCAGCTTGGTTTGGTGTGTGTGTGTGAGGCAGCCAATTGATGTGTCTCTGTCACATCAATGTTCCTCTCTCTGTCTCTCTCTGCCACTTTCTTCTACTCTCTTTAACAATCAGTGGGAAAATGTCCTTGTATGATGATTTTTAAAAAGATTTTGATTTGAGTTGTGTTAAAGATCAAGTTGGGAAAAATTGATACCTTGACAATATTGAGTCTTCCTATCCATGAACATGGATTGTTCTTCATTGTTTATAATTATTTGATTTTATTCATCAGAGTTTTGTAGTTTTCCTCAAATAGATCTTATACATATTTTGTTAAGTTTATATTTAAGTATTTTCCCTTTTTTGTGTTCTAATGTAAATAATATTGTGTTTTTTATTTCAAATTTAACTTGTTCATGCTGGCATATAAGAAAATGATTGACTTTTTTGTATATTAACCTTGTATTCTGCAGCCTTCCTATATTTGCTTATTAGTTGTAGGAGTTTTTTTGTTTTGTTTATTCTTTTTAAAGTTCTATATAGAGGATCATGTCATCTGTGAATAGAGTTTTATGTCTTCTTTCCCAATTTGTATATCTTTTATTTCCTTTTTGTCCCTATTGTACTAGCTACAACTTTCAGTACAATGTTGAAAGTGGTGGTGGGAGGGAACATCCTTGCTTTGTACATGATCTTAGTGGGAAAGCTTCTTGTTTCTTACCATGAAGTATGATGCTAGATGTAGGCTTTTTTGTTTTAAGATACACTATTAGATTGAGAAAGTTTTCCACTATTTCTAGTTTACTGAGAGTCTTTATCATGAATGGGTGTTAAATTTTGTCAATTGTTTTTTCTGTGATTTTCTTTTTTAGTCTGTTGATATGATAGATTACATTAATTGACTTTCTAATATTGAACCACTTTGTATACCTGGGATAAATTCTTTTTATATTTCTGGTGATTTGGTTTGGTGATTTTTTTTTATGAATTTTCATGTATGTTCATGAATGAAAGCTATTGCTCAGTAGTTTTGTTTCCTTGTAATGTCTTTGTCTTATTTTGGCATTAGCAGGTCTTTGGAATGAGTTAAAAATTACTTCTTTTTTATGTATTCTAAAAAATTCGTAAAGAATTGGCATAATTTTTTCTTAAATGTTCAGTGGAATTTACCAGTAAAGTAATCTGGGCATGGTGCTTTCTTTTTTGAAAGATTATTAATGATTCAATTTGTTCAATAGATATAGGCCTATCAAATGGTCTGTTTCCTCTTGTGTGAATTTTGGCATATTGTGCTTTTCAAGGGATTGGTTAATTTCATCTAGGTTATCAAATCTTTAGCATAGAGTTGTTCTTCATAGTATACCTTTATTATATATTTAAAATCCATGGGATCTGTAAGTGATGTCCACTCTTTCATTTCTGAGTTAGCAATCTGTGTCTTCTCCCTTTTTTCTTAGTCTGTGTCTACATTGTGGTCACTACTATGAATTTTTCCTAAAAAGAGTCAAGGATCCTTGGAGAAATACATGCCTCCAGGTCCATGGTAGGAAAAGTCCAAAGTAAGCCTGGATTTCTAGTTACATTGAGAAAGCAAAAAAGCTATTAGTGACTACTAGGGTCTATAAATGAATTCAAAAAGCAACCTGAATGGGCTCCCATTGGCGAAGTGGGGGCAGAAGGAGGAAATCATGTACTCAGCTGGCCTTTCTTTAACTATAATTCAGGGTAAGCAATTACTTCATGGTTGGCAGCTTCTTTTTCTTTTCTTTTTTAGGGGGAAAACTTCTTTTTATAGATATGTCCCTATTATTAAATAAAGTTATTTAGAATTAGAATATGACTATTTTGCAAATTTTAATTAATTAATATATTTGGAAAATTATCAATAGCTAAGATCAGATATTATATATAACTTCTGAGGATATACACAACGCCATGTCTGAAGTTGTCTGATATTACACTTAGACCTAGTAATTAATACACAGGAAATACAGGGGATATCATAAGAATGCAATCAGCAAAGTCCAGAACAGTGTGAAATTTTATACAAAAAGTACCTAGTTTTTTGAGCAAACAAATATTTAGAGAGAGACAGAGACACAGAGAGATGGAATATATAGCATTAGAGAGACTTAATAGACTTGACAAATAATTGCAATATATGAAAGTATTTTATATTGATTCAAACTAACAAAATGTATAAAACAAAAAATGTAGTCCCATAAGATGATAACCAGAGAAACATGAATACTAACTAGATATTTGATTATTACATTATTGTTCATTTTTTAGATTTGTGATCATGATAGTTTGGTTACTGTTGGGGTTTCTTTGTGTGTTTCTATTTTTAAGAACTCTGCACATTTTCCATTGCCAAAAAATTGCAAGTATTCTAAATAATTTCCCTCCTGTGGCAAGCTAATGAAATGTCTATTTTTCTTAAACCGTGTATAGGAACACTGCATCTACAGCTAACACCATCACTTTAAGCACTTAGCACAATCTTATCTTCATAACAAACTTCATTCATAGTTACAACATATAACTGTGGTTCATGTCCTGTGCAAAACAAACAAACAAACAAACAAAAAAACAGAAACCTTAGATACTCTAGGCAATTGCTAGAGATCAAAGGAAGCAATTTTTTTCATGTATGCAGCCCACACCTCTTGGCCTTGCCCCATTTTCACCTCCTGGAATATCCCATCTCTACTATCAGACTCAGAAAGGCTAACACCAAAAACGAAAGATTTAACTCTGAGATGTCTGTGAGCAATGGACAGTTGTGGTGTCACCTTGCAAATAATGACCAGAGAAAAATCCACAATGTCTGAGGGTAGAACAAATTGCTAAGAGGAATACAAGAAAATCAGTTTACATACTGAAATAGGGTGCTTCTAAAGAGGAAGAAAGTTAGAACAGGTGCTGAGAAACTAAGTTTAGCTGAGTAACAAGACTGGAATCCAGGTTAAAGATAGAGTCAAGACAAACAGATAGAACCAGCGTTGAGCAGTAAGCCCTGTTGAATAAACAGAACAGGAATAGTGTCAGAACTAGAACCAAGAAAAATACAGAAACCAATTCACTGAAGAAGCCATGGACATCAGAGTCTTGCAGGCTTGTTATGAAAAAGAAAACCCTTCCCTGGAGGCACAGGGTAATTTTTGAAGTATTAGCCAAAAGCTTCACTTGCCTTAAAAGAACTTTGTTTCTGGGTAGTCAGAAAATTATACATTGTTTACGACACAATTATACACTATTCATTATACACATTGGCTGTGGGAAAACTTAATAGCACTATATTATAGACTTTAGGTGAGGATTAAATAAAATTAAGTACTTAAAGCACTTAGCACAGAGCTCCTTAAAATTTAGCTTCAAAATAATAACTTAACTGATGTTGAAAGGCGGTTGTGTATGTAAATTATATCTTTTTGAAGGAGGTCACTAAATCCTTTTCTGTTCCTAAGTCACTTCTACTTCATTAAGGTCTTTAAACTTATTTCTCCTTGACATCTCTGCTGACATGGCCTTAGTTTAAGTCAGTGGTTCTCAAAGTGTAATCCAGGGATTCCTGGGGAGGGGGAGTGTCTTCATGACTCTTTCAAGGACTCTGTGAGGTCAAGATGATTTCATAATAATATTGTGATATTATTTGCTATTTTACTCTCACCTTCTCCCAAGTATTCTGCAGACTTTTCCAGAAGCTATGTGATAGGTGATGACAGCTTTACTCTCATAACAATAGAATATGTGTTTGTATGCTCTTCTGCTTTAAAATTTCCTCATATTTTGATTCTAATATGGTATTTGTAGGTATAACCCATATAATTGTAAACTCTTTGAGATATTCTATAATTTTTAAGAGTGAAAAGGGATCCTAAAACCAAAAAGATTGAGAAATGCTGGTTTAAGCCATCATCTATTGCCTTAACATTTACAACTGTCTCTTAATAGTATACCTCTGTCTTTCATTTCTCCCAAGTGCTCATTCAAAATTGAAAATCTGATTATATTGCATTTCTGTTTAAAAAATATATATCAAATATATATATTATATATAAAATATTATATATAAAATATATATAATTTATATATAATTTATATATAAATTATATATAAAATATATATAATTTATTATATTTATTTATTTATTTATTTATTTAGGGGCCCGGTGCACAAAAATTTGTGCACTCAGGAGGTCCCTCAGCCCAGCCTGTGCCCTCTCACAGTCTGGGACCCCTCTGGGGATGTCCAGCTGCTGGTGTGCCTGGTCAGCCTGGGTGAGGCTGTTTTCAGGCTGGCCAAGCCTCCCAGTGTGGACCCTCACCCCATTGGGGTGTGGCCAGCCTGGGTGAGGACCTGAGGGGTGTTTTCAGGCTGCCCACAGTCCCTTCAGGTTTGGGTCCCTACTGGGGTACCTGGCCAGCCTGAGTGAGGGACTGATGGCTGTTAGCAGGCTGGCCAAGCCCCCCAGTGTGGACCCTCACTCCATTGGGGTGTGGCCAGCCTGGGTGTGGGCCTGAGGGCTGTTTTCAGACTTTCAGACTGCCCATAGTCCCTTCAGGTTTTGGGTCCCTACTGGGGTACCTGGCCAGCCTGGGTGAGGGGCAGATGGCTGTTTGCAGGCCGGCCAAGCCCCCCAGTGGGATCCCTCACCCCATTGGGGTGTGGCCAGTGTGGGTGATGGCCTAAGGGCCTTTTTCAGGCTTTCAGACTGCCCACAGTTCCCATTGACCCAATGTCCCAGCAAGGTTGTCTGGAAGCAGGTTTTTGGGGTTTATTTATCTTCTATAATTGAAACTGTTGCTTTAAGCCAAGGCCTAGGCAGGTAATGAAGCCTCCTGTTGACTTCAGCTCTGTGGCTTCTATAATTGAAAGAATGTTGCCTTAGTTAGAGGCCCAGCTGGCCTAAGCAGGCAGTTTCCTCCATCACTGGTGCAATGGAAGCCTGCTGTTTGCTTCAGCTCCATGGCTTCTATAATTGAAACAATGTTGCAACTATGTTGTTGCCTTGAGCACAGAGAGGCCCAGCCGGCCGGGAGGCAGTTTACTCCTGGTGCAACGGAAGCCTGCTGTTTACTCTAGCTCCGTGACTGCCAGCCTCCATCTTGGCTGGGTTAATTTGCATACAGCCACTCTAATTGGCTGGTGGGCATGGCTTATGCATCCCGAAGAAATGGTCAATTTCAATATGACTCTTTTATTAGATTAGATAGGATATTATATATATACTATAGGTCCAGTGCATGAAATTCATGCATGGACAGGCAGGGATCCTCTCAGCCCAGCCTGCACCCTCTCTAATGTGGGACCTCTGGCTCCTAATCGCTTACCTGCCTGCCTGCCTGGTTGCCCCTAACTGCCCCCTCTGCTAGCCTGATCACCCCTAACTACCTCTCCTGCTGGTCTAGTAGCCCCTAATTGGCCCCTACTGCTGGCCAGGTCACCCCAACTGCCCCATCCCTGCAAGCCTGGTTGCTCCTAACTTCCCCCACCAAGCTGGCCTGGTCACCCCTTACTACCTCTTCTTCCGGCCTGGTCACCTCCAACTGCCCCCCTCACCGGTCTAGTTGCCCCTCACTGCCCCCCCCCAATGGCCTGGTTGCCCCTAACTGCCCCCTGCCAGCCTTGACTAAGTGCCTATATGACCTAAATCTCTGAGGTAAATTTGTATAAAAGGCTCTTTCTAGCTATTTTTAGGTTCCTACACTGAGTACCCATTAATCTAGGCCTGCTCTGAGCAATCTTTCATTTTTTATTTATTCTTTCTTTCAACATTAATGAAGTATGCCAGGCACTGTGCACAATGGTATAACATATCTTTAGTCACCATTCAATGCATCCATCAACACCACGGGATGCAGAATGAAGAAAGCAGTGTCCTGATAGTCAAGCAGAGCAAAGTGATACTTGTGGAGGTCCTGCTGCTTGTGGATAAACCCTGAAACCGTGTGACTTGGCTCATGGCTATCGAGCCTCAAGAAGTGATCAGGTTTCAGATTTATTAGAGGGGGTCAATTAAGAAAAAAGGGGTCACTAGTCACTGGCTCAGTATTTGAAGTGCAAAGTGGGCAAGTCTGGGCTGTTTTAGATCCCAGGGTAAGACTGAATGTGCCAGTAGAAGATGAATGAGCCACGCTCATCAGGAGCTGGCGAGGCCAAATCAGGGTATATGTGGGACTCCGGAATTACATCTTTCATCAATATACTTTTCCATATGAAAAAGGCACATGCTTTCCTAGCCCATTTATTGTTTAAGATTGAATTTTGGCCGATTTGGGCGATTGACAGTGTTATTATTACATTTTTGCTGAAAATAATTTAAATTGTATATTGTTTTTAGGTCAGGTCATATGAAATTGCTGCCTTGTGGATCAAACATGGAGTTAAAGGTCCACACAACTGGACTGAAGGCCAGGAAGGCTTCTTTTCAGAAATCTCATTGTGCAAGGAGTGCAGGTAAGTCACCACCAAAGGACTGCAGCATCAAAGTGGCTGAAACAAGGGAAGATGTCAAAATGCCAAAGGTAAGACCTTCCCTCTACATCTGCCTGAAGTCTGTGTAAAGCTAAATTATACAGCTTTTCCTCTCTCCTTACAAATCTCATGCAAGGGCCTCTCAATGGTAGATTCTAATTGGAATCCTGCTGGCAAGGGAATCTGTGGAATATAGTTTCCAGGCTTTGCACCCTGTGATGCAGTGGGGAGCCTAGAAGAGCAGCAGCCGATATTAATATTATTTTTGTTGGACTATGGACAGCATTTCCACAGTGGGATAAATAAGAGTTCAAAGCAGAAAGAGACAGTCGAGGAGGAGTGTGTCAGACTCCTACTTTCAAGGAGCCCTTTCCCTTTGCTCCCTCTGCTTCTCAGCCCCCCCCCCCCAAATTGTGCATAAGCAGAGGTGCTAACACTCATACTCCAGGTGTGTGTGTGTGTACTTCCTCTAAGATCCACAAAAGCAAGTCCTTTAGAGTTAGTTAGCTGTTAGTCTTTCTTCATTCAAGGACTAAAAGTCACATCTATAGTTTTTAAATTGGAAGAGATGGAATTGTTTTAAAATACATTACGCATTAACCAGGAATGAGAGATGCCCGAGACTCTATATATGGGATTTTAGGCTATGCTTTATTCATTAATGTCATTCAAAGTCTAAACTGATGTGTTACTGTTAATGAAAATATAATTTTTTGTTTGATAAAGATGCACTGAGACTCACTACTTCTGCTTTTCAGATTGATTTTTTTAAGAAACCGGTGGCATATCTAAGCCATGGGGCTTCCACTGTAATTACATCTGATGCCTGGACATTATATTAATGCTGAACTATTAGTTTAGTAATGGCCACTGATGTACTTTTCATTTGTATTTTCATAATATCATCTATCTATGGGAGGCACCTAATTTGTCATAATGGAAAGTTGGTATTTTTAAGATATACTTTTAAAGGGTACAGTTAATTGCTTATGACTTGACCACAGCAACTCATGTTGGGAGATTTCACCATTTTTTTCAATATGTCAATGTTAATTCATTTTGCAATCTGTTTGAACCTGGTTTGGTGGTCATTCATTAAAGCTGGAATCGTCAAAAGCCTCGCACATTGTCCTTTAGGCATTAATTTAAGGGCAATTATCTGTGAAAACAGTTTCATGTTTCTCAGAATTATAGAATTATTTATTTTGAATAACTTTTAAGATTTGAAAAAAAAAGAGATGAGTGAATTTCTTAGGGGTGATACCAATGCATCTTTCTTCAAGTTACTTTTTTTTAAACTTTTTTCATGGATCTAAATATTCAGACCTATTGTAGAAAATATATTTTAAAATGAAAATTCAAACCACGTATAATTCTACTACCTAGAAACACCACCATTTAAGAAGATGTATCTTCTCCCTCGTCAGATGGCTTCGTTGGTTGGAGCATAGTCCCATACACCTAGGTTGTGGATTCGATCCCTGGTCAGGGGATGCATAGGGAGCAACTGATCAATGTTTCTCTCACACTGATGTTTTTCTCTTTCTCCCTCCCTTTTTCTCTCTAAAAACACATCCTTGGACAAAGATTAGAAAAATTGATCGGTCAATTGATAGATCTCTCCTTTCTTGTTTTTAAAAATCTGCATGTAGTAATAGATATGCATGTTAAGGTATACACACATGAATAAGGATGTACTAGTATGTTTTCTGTAAGAATTCAAATTAGAAACATGCTATCTTTTATCTATCATTTAATAGAAAACTTCATCAGCACTTAATGTTGGAAAGTAAAATTTGAGAGCAGATTGATTTTTATTGGTTTGTAGATAACCTGAAAGTTTTATAGATCTAGAATTTAGTTGATATGGGTGGATTACCTCAATATATTTTTAAATGTTAAACCAGCCTTGCATCCTCAAGGGAAATCAATTTGGTCATGACATGTAATACTTTTTAGGTATTTCAGAATTCTATTTGCTAATATTTTGTTAGAGATTTTTTTATGTCTATATTTATGAGAGATATTGGTCTATAGTTTTGCTTTGTTTAGTATTTGTACTGCGTTAATGTGATTTGCTATGAGGTTAATACTGGCCCCGTAAAACAAATTGGAAATGTTCCTTACTCTTCTGTAGTCTGAAAGAGATCTGTGTAGAATTCATGTTAATTTTTCTTTAAACACTTAATAGAATTCTCCAGTGAAACCATTTTGTCCTGGAGATATCTTTTTCATGAACTTTTAAATTATGAATTCAATTTCTTTAATGGTTATATGGCTATTCAGATTATTTCATCTTGGTTGAATTTCGGCAGTTCACGGTTTTAAAATCGGTCCAGTTCTTTTAGGTTGTTGAATTAAGGAGCATAAAATTGCTCATAATATTCCATTATTATCTTTTTAATGGCTGCAGGAGTCTATAATGATTTTTTTGAAATCAGGTTAATTTTATAAAAATAAAATGCACAGACCTGAACAGCATAGTTTGATGAGTTTTGACAATTTATACGCCCATATAACCATTGCTGAAATCAAAATGAGGAATATTTCCACCACTCTGAAAAGTTCCCTCCCCTCCTTGTCAGCCAAATAAACAGCACTCCTGAGGAAACAATTGTAGAACAGAGGTTGGCCAGTTAAAGCTGGCTGGTTTGTGTAAACCCTTTTCAATGTACCTGTTCCACACCACAGAGTCAAGCTGAGTTCTTGAGACTGAGACTTGATGACCCTGCCCTGGGAAAGTCAGTCTTTTCTGGATTTGTGAGTGTTCCTGCAGAGACCCAGCCTCCTGAACAATGGAAATTGTCATGCCATGATGATAGAGATTGCCTCCTGTGTCCCACAGAAACATTTATTCTTCTCCTTGGAAAGGTGTATATTCACATTTCGAAGAAGGTTGAAACTGGGAGCCATTGGTTTTCGTCTTAAAGGACTGTAAAATAAGAATCTTCCTGTTTTCCTTCCCGATAAAGATTTATTTACATAAATCTCCCTTAGATAAGACTGATGTCCTTCTCTCAGGAGGTGTGAAGGACAGATGTATAGCAGTTCCCACATAAACTCCTAGATTCGTAATTCTGGGGTTCTCCAGTGGTACAAAAACTTCCTGTTTGTACTTCAGGCCTAAACCGTTGTTTTTCATTACATCAGCCTGAAGGGAGAAAACGGGCAGTGGGGCCTATACAGTGATTACATGTAATAATAGTCTGCCTGTGATCCAGAAACTTCTTGTTTGCTTTCAAGACAACATAAATGAATATAGATACTGCAAATGTATTATCACAAAGCCTAGAATGTTTATTATCTGGCCCTTTACATAAAAAGTTGGCCAACACCAATTCTATAATAGTGTTACTGTTCTTGAACTAAAATACATAGAATCATAAGTTTATACTCTGTCTGGTTTCTTTTGTTCAACATAATGCTTTAGAGATATATCCATATTGTGTATAGCTAGGGTTCTTTTAATCTGAAAGTAAATTCCATTATGTGACTATTTTACAATTTGGTTATAAAACCAGACAATGAATGGATTGGGCTGCCTGTCACTACTTGAGCCAGTTAAGCAGAGACAGGGTTGAATCACATATGAGCATTTTTATTTTCCATGCAGCATGGGAGAGCAGCAGGTCATCTGCAAAACCCTGCTCTAACTCTCACCCCATTAGCCAGCTGTTTGTGTTGGGTAGAAGGATAAAGATTACATGGAGAAGTAGGCAAAAGGAGTAAGAATGGGTTTGCAAAAGGAATACAAAGAAGTAAAATGGTTACAGATGACAGGCAATTTGGGCTGGAGGTTGCAAAGGGGGAATGGGGGAGATGCCTAAGGACTCCACTGTTTAGGCAACAGCGTTGTTAATCTTTCCGTGATGACAGGCAGTTCTGGGTTAGGGAGAATGAACCACATGTTGAGGTTAACTCCCAGGTCTGGAGTGTACAACTCCCAGCCAGGTCAGAATGTGCTTTCTTTAATCAAAACGAAACCATCTCGGGTAACAGAACATGACTACTATTTCTTGTAACGACAGCTAGTCCCCACTATTCTGTTCCCCTCTCCCACCCCAACAGTTATTCGCTTTCTGCTGATGAACGTTTGTGCTGTTTTCAGTTTTCGTTTATTGGAAACAAAGTTATTATGAGCATTCTAGTACAATTCTTCGTAGACATATGCTTTCATTTTCCTTGGGTATAATTTCTGAGTCATAGGAAAGATATATGTTTAACTTTATTTTTAAAAAGTCTCATTTGCCAAAAGTAGTTGCATCGTTACACCTTGTCACTGTCAATGTATTAGCATTCCAGTTGATGCAAACCGTGAGCAATGCTTACTATGATCTTTTTAATTTAATCCATTCTGAGGGTGAGAAGTGGTCCCTTCTTGTGGTTTTGTTGCTGGGAAGGGGACCTGGCCCCTGGTAGGTCTGCCTAGAGCCAGCCAGTAGTGTGTGGATTCTTGACTTCATACAGGAAAAATTTCACATGAGTCCCGGTGAATTTTAGAGGAAGTTTATTAAAGCTGGGGACAGTGAAATAAGAAAGGGCTGGGACATGTGCCTAGGCTGGTCTGCTCTGACTCACTGAGAAGTCCAAGGAAAGGGGCCTTGAGGACAGAATCAGAGGTTTTGCTGAGACAGACTGCTGCTGCCCTTTGCTGCCCTGGTTGCAAGCTTCGTGGGGTCCCTTAGAGTTTAGGAGATGCATGCCTGTGGAGGAAGAAGTTGGCAGGGGCAGGAGGAGAGCATATGCTGGACTTTTCTTTTGAGGGGTTTTAAAGGCTGGGGGTGGGGGGGTTAGATGCAGCCGGTTTGCTCAGTGGATAGAGCATCAGCCTGCAGACGAAAGGGTCTGCGGTTGGACTCCAGTCAAGGACATACATCTCGGTTGCAGGCTCGATCTCCAGCCTTAGTTAGGGGCGCATATGGGAAGCAACCAATCCACATTGATGTTTCTCTCTCCTACTCCTCCCTCCCACTCTCTCTAAAAATCAATGGAAAATATCCTGGGTTGAGGATTAACAAAAAGATAAGTAAATAAAGGCTGGGTGTTTAGGGTATGTCATAGAGGAGGAACAATAGAATATTCATCAGCTTCATGCTGTGATACCAAAATGAGATTTATTCTCTTAACTTCATCTGCCCTTGGTTGGCAAATGGCACTAACTGTAAATGTGCTGTCTGTCTTCCTGAATAGAGTGATTTCAGCTATTTACCCTCTGTTTGGGGAGAGATGCAAGCCATTTGCTCTTAGGTGTTTCTGGTTTAGGGACGATAGGATTTACTAGATGGCTGTAAACTCTTGTTGAACTATCTATGTCATTTTTCCTATTCTGCTTGTCCTTGCTTACCAGCCTGTCTCAGTTTTAATTACATTTTTCTAATTACTAATTATGTTGCTCTTTTTTTAGGTACTTATTATCAATCAAATGTCTTTTGTAAAATACATGTCAAATATCTATTATTTGTTTGTTTATTTTTTAGCTTTGTTTTTAGCCGTTCACTTTATATTTTGGATGAAAGTCATGTAACAGATATATGTATTGTGAATATTTTACCCCAATGTGTCACTTGCCTCTTAAGAATATTTTTTAACGAGAGGTTTTTAATTTTTTGTTAGTTTGTTTTGTGGGTTGTTTTGTTTTTTTTTTAAAGATTTTGTGGAGGGGGTTTGGTTTTTTTTTCTTGATTTCAGAGAGGAAGGGAGAAGGAGAAAGAGATAGAAGCATCAATGATGAGAGAAAATCATTGATTGGCTGCCTCCTGCACAACCCCACACTGGGGGATCAAGTCCTGCCCTGAAATTGAACCATGACCTCCTGGTTCATAGGTCGACACTCAATTGAGAAGGATGAAAGACTAATTCCAACGTAACCCTGATGTTGTGTGTGTGTGTGTGTGTGTGTGTGTGTGTGTTTTGGAGGGGGGGGGCGGCTAGCAATCAGAATCTGTGCCAGTAACCTAATGTACATTCTTAAGTCACTGCCCCTTTCTCCACAATCTGGTCTTGCAAGACCTGTTATCTAAGTGCTCACATTTTACAGAGGCCATAAACCATGAACAAAACACAACCCCCAGAGGGGGTTATCAGTGCTGGCGCCAGGCCAGGCCCTTAGATATGGTCTCAAGGTCCCACCCCAACACAAGGGGCTTTTTGCAAAGCCCATGAAAGGTCTGGAAGTCCCACCCATATTTGGGGAACAAAGAAACCAATGAGGATAAAAGAAGAGCTTCCACCATATTGGTTTGCTCAGACTTTGGAGGCAACTCCTCTGAGACCACCAGTGTAATAAAACTGTGTAACTCCATTTCTCTAAGTGTCGCTTGGGTTTCTTCGGTCTTCTACAACATAACCACCGAGTGACACCAGTCAGGCAAGAGATTTTTAATTTTGATCAAGTCCTTTTTATCAATTATTGTTTCGTGGTTAAATATTTCTGTATCTTAAATCTTCACCTACTCTGTCATGGGGAAGGTATCCTCTTATGTTTTCTTCCAGAAGCCATGTCCTTTTGATTCTTCATGTAGGTCTATGGGCTGCTTTGAATTAACTTTTATGTATGGAGTTAGGAAAGGTGTCAAGCTTGTACTTTTTTATTTGTTTTTATTGTTGTTTTCTATAGAATAGCAAGTTTTTCCAGCAACATTTATTGAAAATATTTTCCCTTCCTGCTTACTTTCTTTCGTAACTTTATTGAAACTCATTTTGCCATATGTGGATGAATCTATTTCTGACCTCTCTATTCTATCTGCTGATTTGTTTGTCTATTCTTATGTTCATACTATGTTGACTTAATTCTGGCTTTCTGTTATATCTCAAAATTAAGTTGTTTTCCAATTATTTTTCTTCCAGAGTTTCTTGGCTACTCTGGTTCTTTTGAATTTCCATATGATTTTAGAATCAGCTTGTCTACTTCTACAAAATAGTCTGCTGGGATTTTGATTGAATCTATAGATAAATTTGGAAACAACATCTAAAAATACTGAGCTTTTTAAATTTATGAGCATACGGGTGTGTAAAAAAGTAATTTTCCTCCCACCTTCTAAGTTCTTCTAGCTGGGCTAATAATCAATTTAACAGACAAATGAAAAGGAGAAAATTAAGTTTTAGTATGTGCTCACAGGAAATTCACAAAAGCATGAAAATTCCCAAGACAGTGAGGCAAAATGAGGTATATATTGTCATTTTGGACAAAGGGGGAAAAAGGGGTAGAAAGAGCCTGGAATTTCAAAGAGCAAATAGGCAATTCACAAGCAGCTAAGAAAAAGGACAAATTCTTGCTAGTCAACTCAGAAACTATGGGACAGAGGAGACTCTAATGAACAGATTTTTCCATAGAACCTTCCTATCTGCCATACTTAATTCAAATGTGCTAACGCAATTATGCTGAAGTTCCCTCCCAAAGCAGATTTTCCTATCTGAATCTCAAAGAGAAGGAAAGGGCACTATAAAAACGAAGCCCAAAGCTCTTCCTGAGTTTGTTGGGCTTTATTTCTTTTCAGCTTGAAATAATCTGCATGTCAGGGTGGCACATCCCAGGGAGACTGCCCGTGACCACCATGAGCATATCTCTTTATTTAGAGCTTCTTTAAAGTCTCTAAGTAGCATTTGGTCATTTTCAGTATACCTGTCTTGTAAACTTTCATTCAATTTATTCCTAAGAGTTTGATGGGGATGTTTTTTAATGCTGTTGTGTTTCTTCTTTTATTTCCAATTGGTCAATGATAGAACGTAAAAATAGCATTTATTTTTGTAAATGGACCTTGACTCATGCAAATCTTATAAAACTCACTTAGTACTACTACTGTGGTTTGCTTATAGATTCATCTAGATTTTCTGGGTACATTAGCACATCTTCTACAAATAGACAGTTTTACTTCATCCTTTTGAAACAAAACACAGATGTAGCCTGGATTCAGCTAACAGGCTTCCAAGTTGACACCCTTAAGAGTTTAAACTCTTCAATGTGCAAGCAAAAAATGTAAGATCCAAGAAATGACATGTGTAATTGTAATCGGACAGCCAAGAGGCCCGTGCTGCCCATCACTACTTGAGCCGATTAAGCAGAGATAGGGTTGAATCATATATGAGCATTTATGCCAATAATGGGAATGGGAGAGCAGCAGGTCATCCACAAAAATCTGCTCTGCCTCTCCCCATAAACCATCTAATTATACTGGGTGCAAGGACAAAGATTACGTGGAAAAGTAGGAATTACAGGCATGGGAATTACAGGCATGGGACAGTATAATCATTACAGGTTACAAGTAATGGGGGGGGGAGAGGGAGGAGTTATAGAGGGAGGGCTCCTCCTGGTGCCCCAGGACCAGATTCCAGGCAATAAGGGCAGGGGGATGGGGGGTGGAATGTCACAGAGGGCATGTGCCTCCAGGTACCTCTGGGACCAGATTACAGGCACAGGCCATAGGGGCTGGGGTTTGCAAAGGGCAGATGCCTGCAGGGCTAGGTTGTTTTAGCCAGGAGGTTGTAAATCTTTCTATAACTATAGGTCCAGGGACTGCATTCTGATGTTGGCTCCCATGTCCCAGGGCACACAACTCTCAGCCAGGTTAGAATGTGCTTTCTCTAATCAGAACAGAACCATCATGGTTAACAGAACATGTTTAATATTTCTTATTATTCTAGCTGGTCCCCAATATCCTATTTCTGTCCCTAATGTAATTAATACTTACCTGAGCCTAGGACATGGTCTCTAAATCATAGTCCAGGAGCCTCCCTGTGACCAAACTACCATTATTTGTGTGAGAATAGAATAGCTCTCAGATAAATGTCGCACTTCTATCTTCCTGGCAAGTTAAATTTAGCTGTCCTTTCCAAAACAGCTTCAATTTAGGATGCCCCTCAGCAATGTCTGCTCCCTCCATGCTGAAAAGCTGTGAAAAGACTGCCTTTCCTAAATTCTCCTAAGTATTTTTTCTTTATTCTTGATATTAGAAGAAAATCCTGGAATGTCTGTAGCTATGAGTCTCTTGATTTTGCCTCAAACTAACAGGTAGCTTTCAATCCATATCCGTACATCTTATTTAAGCCCAAGCACTTTTTCTTTGCTTGTTTTTAATTTTTATCAATGTTCTCCTAGTAATTGGCTTTCAGTTCTTGCTTAGTATTTCTATTCATTCATTCAGAAATCTTCAGTCTGTATATTCTGGGCATTGCAGTAGGTCCTGGATATAAAGTGTTAAAAAAAAAAAAAAGTCCATTTCCTGCCATATCATACTTACAAATGAATTAGGGGACTGCTGTTGGGTTTTTTGTTTGTTTGTTTGTTTGTTTTTGTTTGTTTTTTTGTTGTTGTTGGGTTTTGTGCATGGTTCAAATTCTTAGCTCCTAAGATACAGGTCAGAGAATAGGGAATAAATAAAATACCTCTCCCATCCCCCACCATTTTTCCCCCCAAGTAGGTGATTCTGCTTGGTTATACAAGGCAAATATAGGCTGGCCATTAATCTCATGCTTAGTGGATCTTATCCCCAAATTCTATTAATAACATGTCAGGCAGCAGTGGTTTTCAGTATACTTGAAAGTTTCCATCTATCTCTTTTTAGTTGAAAATCAGGAGCGGATGTGCCAAAACCTAAAAGATAGACATTACTCTAAGACAGAATGTGAAATGGTTTTTAATGTAATCAATTTATTTTCCTAAATAAAAGTGGGGCAAAAGTAGGTTTACAATTGTTCACATGGACAATAGTACAATAATTAGTAAATAATAACATCTTTTATTAGATTTTATTTTAAGTTGCCTGGAAATAAGCATCTTATTGTTCAAACCAGTTATCTTTTCTGAATGATTTTGGAATTTATTGCTTTTTAAAAAATAGTCCACTCTTCTGTAACTATTACTATCATTATTTCTAAAATATATTCCTCGTTTTGAAACTAACACACACACACACACACACATACACACACAACTCTATAGAGGAAAATAGCCCAAACTAAGACAAATTACCTACGAAGAAATTACAAAACTCAGAAGAAAAATTATTTATATAGAGTCACTCAGCACCTGATTTTCTGCTAATTCTCTGCAGTAGAGTATCCATTTCCTGTGGACAAGTTTTATACTAATTTTTTTAATCACAAAATAATTACTGCTTCTCTAGATAACTTTAAACTGTAATTGAAAATGTTTTGTGCATGAATTCTAAGTCTTTTCTTGGGACTTTCTTTTCTTCATTTTGTAATAAAATGGTTATATATAGTTTGCAGAAGAATAATATGCAAATTACTCATGTAGTATCATTTATTCTTTTTCAAATTATACATTTCTCCCTCAGTCCTGGGATCATTTACATTATAAAAGATATGTCCATGAAGAAACAATGCATTTGCTTTTATTCTAAGCACCAGAAGCCTCTGTCCTAAGGCCAGCAGTGTTTTTAGCCGTGTCTGACCTTCACCTCCTCAGCAGGGATGAAAAGGCAAAGGGAATTTCCCCTGGCAAAGAAGCCTGACCTACAATTCCGGAAGACCACTGAGTAGCAGTGCAGCAGGGTTTTGAATTTTAGTTAGCGAGAGGAAGAATAAGAGAGAATAGTTTGATGTAGTGTGATGCTATAGCTTACTGGGTCTGAGAATCTGCTCTCAGTTGAGGAACAAACCATCTATTTTAGCATTTAAAGCAAAACTTAGCCATTACATGCCTTTCTTCTCCCCAAAACAAACTTCTGATGTGCTGGGTCTCTCTATTATTTTTTTCCGCTAACTGGTTTCTGTTTTGCCTGAGAAACGGAATGTAACCCAATGCACTGTTCCTTAACCAAGGAGTTTGGATGCTTGTGGATGTTTAGAAAGAATTGCTGTCTCAAAATACTGGTGTGTTGTTGTTTTTTCATTTCTCCTTGCTGACTTATTTCAAGGATACAAATTTATGGAGCTACAGGGCCCAAGCAGGTAATACAAGTCATGATTCAAAAAACAAAGTCTTGATTCCAGCTCGTTATAAAACACTAGAGGTTGGCAGGTCCTAGAGATTATGAGACCACCTGAAGTCAATCAAATCCTAATTTTTAAACATTGTTTTAGCCAAGCCAAAATGTTGGAGGGGGTGTGAAGGGGGATATGCAAATTCAGTCGGGAAGACACCAGTTTCTTTCTCTGACTTAGGTATCAGACACTAAATATCTTTTCTCTTTAATTTTCTCAAAGCCCTGAAAGGGCAGTAGCATTGTTCCACTTTGTCAATGAACAGGAGACCAAGATTGTGTGTATGCATTTATAAATATATGTAAATAAATGGGTCTATATGTACGTATATAGATTATTATTGTATGTGTAGAAGAGGTAGAGTTACATAGCAGAAGGAACATGAAATCTAGGACAAAATGGACCAGTCCCAGCACTGCCACCAATTCCACACACAGCCCGTCTTTGCTTCATTTTTCATCTGTAGAATGGGGACTTGCCATACTTCAGAACTGCAAGGTAAGAGGTATGAAAATACTTCATAAACATAAAAAAGCAAGAGTAATCCAAGGTATGAGTTAACTTTCACATAGTATGAACGAACACCCATGACTATACAGAGACAACACAGAGTGGGTGGGGAGATGGGTATCTACAGAAGTGTGTTAGACAGAATAAAGGTCTCCCAAAGATGTGCCCATCCTAGTCCGTAGACCTATGAGCAGGCTATGACACATGGCAGAGGGGGATTAAGGTGGCAGACGGAATGAGAGTTGCTAATCGGCTGTCCTTCAGGGAAGGCGATTAGCCTGGGTTTCTGGGGAGGCCCCAGTAATCACACGGTCTCTAAAAGAGAAGCAGAAGCCTAGTCAGAGTCGGAGAAGGAGACCTGAGGACAGGAGAGGAGACTGGAGCGATGGGACGTAAGGACTCCGCCTGGCATGGCTGAGTGACTCAGCTGTCAGTAGCTGCCAGCAGCCTGGAGGAGCTGGAGAAAACAAGGGAGTAGATTCTCCCCCCGAGCCTCCAGGAAGGCTTGCAGCCCTGCTGACACCTTGATTTCAACCCAAGCTACTCATTTCAGCATGGCGACCTCCAGAGCTGTGAGATAATAAATTCGTGTTGCTTAAGCCACCACAGTGTGGCCATTTGTTACAGCAGCAATAGGAAACGAACGCAAGAGCTGTCTGACAGAGAGGCTGTCTGCTGCTCTCTGCCAAGTGCCTCAGTGACTCCCAGCGATTCGGAGGAATGCTCGAGACGGAATGCAATTGTTCTAAGCCTTTCCTTCGTTCCTGATGTCTTTCTGGCTGCTTTGTTTGGTCTGTTTCATTGTGCACAGAGATGCTCGTCAGAGAATTCTCTGGACAGGACCTCATGAAATGAGAAAATCTTTGAGGGAGGTAAAGATGCCCTCTCTTAGTTGTACTGCTGGTTTCATGGATGCATACATATATTGAAACATCAAATTCTGCACTTTAAATATTTGCAGTTTATTATACATCAGTTATACTGAAATAACGCTGCTTTTAAAAAAATCATCATTTTTTTAAATGGACATTTCTGATTTTCAAGCGTCTGTCCCCATGCCCTGTACCGCAGCGAGCTAACAGACTCCATGGCGCTGACCTGTGATGCGCGCCATGAATTTCACGTGATTCTCAGCTTGCTTTCCAGCATGAGTCCTGAACTGCAACTTCTTGGAGGCTGCAGAAGTGGGATTTGGAGTTTCACGTGGCACCCTGTTTTTTTATGTAGCAGTAGCTAATACTCTCTTTTCCCTTTGGAGCTTCACGTGGTCTGAGAAGCACAAAATCACCCATGTGCCTGCTCCTGAGTTTCGTTGTCCTACACTGTCTGGGCCAAGAGGAAAAGGCTGCCTTTGTTTCAGGAGGAGTGTGTGGGAAACAAATTAACTTCCAAGTGAATCCAACTTCCTTGCTGTGTTACCTCTGCTCACTGACTGTCAATCTTACTGGGCTCTACTTCACTTCCAGAACTCACAATTCAAGACACACACCACACCAGGACTGCCTTGTTGCACGGCAGTGCTATGATATTGGAAGGAACTGTCTCCTTACATTCCCCTTCTCTGCCTTTAGCCCCCAAGGACACCTCACTGGCATATTTTCCAACTTCCAGGCTCCACAAGGACAGTGGTCAGGTTTGAACTAATCAAGTCACGGAATTCATTTTATCCACCTGCATTCACTTCAGGTCCTTTCTATAAACTCAAGCAAATCAGTTTCCAGGCTCTTGTCTATTAAATGGGAATGATATTTCATGGTTGTTCCCTCCTTCATACTAATAAACATGATTAATAATGGAGGCTGAATATATTCACACAGTTATGAGCTCCTCAGAGATGTGGCTAAATAGAAATTATATGATACAGTTAAGTATTTATTGTAGTCATGCCTAATTGGACAAAGAGAGTGCTATGGACATTAGGGAGAATTATTACAGACTCTACAAGTCTCTTTTTAAAGCTGAGATTAAGCCTGAGTCTCCTTAGTAAAAGCACCTATTCCATTCAATCACATAACCTCTGGGAGAGTGTGAGAGCCTCTTGTTTCTTTTGCTTCCTCTGGACATCCCCAAATTTCATGTACGATTTTCACAAAAGTAGATGTACGCAGTCAAATGTTTTTCTCTTTCTATCATTTTTCCTTGAATATAAATTGAATTAATTTAAACACTCTTGTATCAGTAGTTATGGAATCACTGTGATGTTTCAAAATTATATTTTTGTATTAGTAAGTATTATGAAAATTTATAAACCTTATTTAAAATAAATTCAGGGGAAGCTAGATGATGGAACTCTGACACACTTGTCATTCAACACACACTCCTGACCTCCACAGGAAGAGACATACCCTGCATCTCTGACATGAAGTGATACTAATTAACTACCTCAGCAGGAGGAAGTAAAGGTTCCTCCTTGCCCAGTAACAGCTTAGTCAATGGGAGGCTGCCATCGCTTAGCCAATGAAAAGTCACTATACTGTAAACTTTGAGTTTCGGCCCATGGACTCTTGATATACAGCAGCCCCTCCCAAGTACCTAGAAAAGTGTCTCTGGACTGGTGCATGATCCCCATTTGGACCACATGTCCTGAATTATAATTGTTTGTTGGTCTTGAATAAACCCATTTTTCTGGAGAAATATCTGTCTATTTGTTTAAGGTCAATAGTATATTACAAAATTGTGTTTCCAGTCTCTCTTTAGAGGTGAGAAAAAGGGTAGCATTTAAAATAAGGCTATGAGGAAAACTTTTCTGTCTGTTTCTCTGATAGACACACATGATACACCCACACAAACACACCTTCCTCCCCCCAGAGTTATGTAGCTATATGGTGAACTTAAGGAAAACCTCAGCTAGTATGGTCTTTGAAATCTTTTGTAGTTGCTTATGCTTTTAGATTTCAGAATTGTTTTTATCTGGGTAATGAAAGAGATGCACACAACATCCTGTACATTAATATCAGAAACACCTGCCTCTGGCAAAGCCTTAATGTGTGAACAAAGAAAGGAATTGTTCACACAGCAAAACATGCAATGAGAAATGACTATCAGTGGCAGAAACCTCTCTGTTAGAGGGAATTTCAGATCATTTCAATGTTTACATTTGCAACTCAAGCATATTGACAGAGCAATGCAAATAGATGTACACTAGGAATTGTAGGAAGAAAATTATTTGCACAGATACTGCAAAGACTTTCTAGCTATGTGAGAAATGAAAATGCATTTTTGCCATATTTGGTAAACTGAATGTTACTTAGAGGACAAACCTCATGTAAAAGGGAGATAAGCAGAAATTGATTTGAATATTATTACAGGGCAAAGTAAATAATCATGATGCATTCAGCCTTTATAAATGTGCAAAACCAGATTAATTTTCCCAATTACAAATCTTAATAATATTAAATGACTTTTAAACATGAAATGGGATAAGAGATTGATGGTAATGATAATCCACAAATGTATTCTAAGAGATATTAATAAATGTTTGATTAAACAAAGAGGCGAGGAGATGGGGAAGAAAAGGAGAACACTGTGTTAAAGAGATACCCACAAGACTGCTCAAGTCTTTAAAGACTAGTACACATTCTGAATCTCTAAACAGACAATGTGTGATGTTTCCAAATTTTTTAAACCCATAAAATCTTTCACAAAGCACTCCAAGGGACTATGAGTTCTGAAGAACATGCAAGTAGCTGAATATCTTCCCAACTGATTTAAACTTAACTGAACATTCTGGTCTAGTCACTGCTACAATGGCCAACATTAAAATCTTATTTTCTACAAATGAATAGGGGGTTTATACAAATTCAAGCAGAGACATCACTGCTCTGCAGTTCAGCTCCTGAAACTCAGGTCTCCATTGCTGAGTGTTGAAGAGTCTATGCCAGAGAATTGCTGACCAGATAGCCACAAAGAAGTATTCCAAGTAAATGCACAAAATATTGGTGAAGTAGCCATTATCCAGGCCAAGAAACTTGACTTTGTCATGTCCAACATCATAATATCAATCCCAAAGGTATAGGCTCAGATTCGTTTTTAAAATTTTACTTACATATACTTAAAAATTAAAATGGTCAAGGCAACCAGGCAACCATATCCTCTGCCTGGTACCTCTTCTCTTTGTAGTTCAATTCAACGGAGAAGCCAAATTAAAATCAGAAGGTCAGTTAGTGGGCATGGACCAGAGCGAGAAGAGCAATGTGACCCACATCATTAATGACATGAGTTGTAGCTTCATTCCTGGTAGAGCATGATGGGATGTAGGTAGAGCACAGGAGGTTTATCTCAGTGCAGTGGCTGATGCAATGCTGTGAGTACACTCCAGCAGTTCAGATCTTTCTGGCAAACCAGGAAGATGGCAACTCCCTCCTGAGCTCCTCCCAGAGCCACGTACACAGTACCCCAACCTTTCATTGGCTCCCTAATAAGATGTTCCATGATTGGCCACCTCCACTATTTATACCGCTGTATTCCTCAATAAAATTAGACCTGCATCACAGAACCTGGTCTCCGGAGTCCTGCATGCAAGCGTCCTAGCGCTAGGGGCTCCGTCGTCCTCACTCCTGGGAGACCCCCTGCTTCAATGGGAGCACTAACAACTGTTTTCCCTTTCACCAGCAGATTTAGACATAATGCTATAGGCAGAGTTTACCTAAAACTTTACCCAAATAAATAGGTTGGAAGAACCTATTTTTGCCCATTTTGATTTTTCCATACTGCTTTCACAGTCACCTAATCCCTACATTCTGAGAACATGTCTACTTGGTTAACAAGAACCTGGTAAATTCAGAATTCTCCCATTGCATCACCACTTGTCTAGAGGTCTCAATTAATCAACTCCTTTACATAAATTAACCAGAAATACTCAGATATTATTAACTTAAAATATACTTTTATTTTAAAATGAAGAACTGTGACAGTGTCTAGTACAACTGAGTATGTGCTGCCCACATCCATTAGAATTTTCTCTAGTTACAGCCCAGAGGAGGGAAAACCAAAGTGATGAAAGGCTAACTCCTCTGGGAGCAGGTCACAATTAATGACACAATACAGCCTCCTCATCCCCAGATGGGACAACTCTGGAGTTTATTTTACATCATCTCCCATGGGTCTCCAGTGGGATTGAGTCACTATTACCCACTGTGCTAAGCTGCTCATTAAACACCTTACTATTTGTTGTCTTCCTTTACCTGTCTCACTTCACAATTGTTGCTTCCTATGATCATTCCCAAATAAGCTTTCTGTTCCTTAAACACTAGTCTCAGAGTTCCAGTGGGACCCAACCTAAGACAACATATAACTGTCAAATTGAATTAGAAATCTGGTCAGCATCCAGAAATATTTACTTTCTTCTTCACAGCTCAATTTATTTTAGCTCATTTTAAAACCTGTGCCTGACTTGTATGATCCTGTAGAATTTCAATTTGCATCTATATTATTGATCAACCCATGACATGTAGTTGCTACTCTACCCTTCTTGGAACAATCATCCTTATATCAAATGACTCAATATTCCACCTGTGGTTTGGTTCAGGCGTGGAACTTATTGCCTGTGCCATGAAGGAAAGCCAAATGAAAGTATTCCAAACAGCTGGGCTGACTGAGCTGTGTGTTCAGTCTAAGGATGAGTCAAGGTCCAAGCACTGCCATGGTCACCCACACAGCATGTTACCTCATTTATAACAGAGGCGGCGGCATTTAATGTTTTTATGGACTCTTTCTAACTTTAAATTTTTAATTTCTACGATTCTAACTGCCAAAAGTTACTGACAGTTTCTGTTTAATTGATAAAATTATAATTATTAAAACCACAGAGAAAGATTTGTTCTAGAATATGCAAGATCATGTGCACATTTTTGCATTAGAATTTAGCTGTAGGCTAATTTTAGACTAACAATGTTTTAAAAATAATTTCTCATTAAGGTCAGTATGAAACATCAAAAAGAATGTGTGTTGTGCTATTTTATTTTATGTTTTACACTTAAATACCCCAATTGGAAAGTGTACTGCAATGATCCCTAATAAAAGAAGGAGCACAGTAAACTCAGGTTTTAATGTAAAGAACTGCTAATTTGATTGAACCACTATTGGTTGGTTGTTTTTTGTTTTGTTGTTTTTTTGGAAGCCAAGGAGATAGATGTTGGGTATTGCATAGTTGGTTGATACGTTAAAATAGATCTTTACCTCTTTGGCATGATAGTTAAGGATAGGTTGGACTAAGTTATAGGATAAAATGTCCTTCACAACACAATAGTATCAGAATTGTCAAAAAGGACCATAAAATCACCCTTGCCAGTTTGGCTCAGTGGACAGAGCATCAGCCTGAGGATTGTAGGGTCTCAATTTCAATTCTGGTCAAGGGCACGTGTCTGGGATGCAGGCTTGATCCACAGTGGGGCGAGTGCAGGAGGCAGCCAATCGATTCTCTCTCATCATTGATGTTTCTATCTATCTATCTATCTCTCCCTCTCCCTTCCTCTCTGAAGAAAAACATATTTTTAAAAAAAATTTTTTTAATAAAATGAAGAGGTCCATAAAATCTTAAACTTTATATGACCCTGAATTTATTTACATAAATTAATCAGAAATACCCAGATTTTAATATTTTTAAGCATACATTTATGTTAAAATGAAGAACTATGCTTTCTAATTTTCTTACGTCAGCTTCATTAAAAGCAACATACACACAATTTCATAATGTTTAAGAAGCTACAAGCAGAGCAGGGAATTACTCAACTAAAGAGAACTCATTCTATGAAAGGCATTGTCTCTGACCGTGGGAGAGAGCCTGGCATTTTATTTTATAAGTTTCAGTCTTCCCAGCAAATGAAAGGTGAGCTTCGAAGCTGACGTTCTTCCATGGCCTATAAGTAGAAGATGGATAAGTAAAAGGAGATCCAGAGCTCGCAGCCAAGTGACCTGAGAGAAAAATCTCTTGTGACTAGATTCCAAACAAAGAAGCTCACCCTTGGGCCAGTCTGACACCTGCTGGCCTGTCCAGTGGCCTTGGGGTGTCTACTCTCCACTGTGTTGCTCTCCAGAGTGGCTTTCTGGATCCCAATCATGTCACGCCTAACTTCCCTTCTCTCAGCAAGTACCTGTTCATCACCTTTCTTTTCTCAAACATTCCAAGTTCTTATCCTGTATTTCAACAGCTCTTAGCAAAATGAGAGAACATCTATGTGTGTTCCTAGACTTCTTAATGTATTAAACGTAAATTATAGAACTACTTTCTGGATATTCCTGGACACAGGAAATAGATGCCTGCCTAATGGATTCTGAAAACAATTACTCACTATTGTAAGCAATCAATATTCTGATATTCTTCATTTTGTTTCACACAAACAGGAAACTCCCTAGTGACCTTTCCTCTTGCTTAGGGTATATGGAAATATTTCACGGAAGAATTGAAAAATATGCATTCCTGGGCTCTCATCAAGCCTATATTAAATGATAGATTTTTTTATACAGAATAACTTTTTTTTAAACGTGTTTCTTTCTCACACTGTTTCTTGGAAATTACTCATCTTGATTCTTTTAATGTAAGCTTCTCAGGACTGTAATATTCTAAATTTAGTCATCATGTGACTTCAGAGTTACATTTATATTTTCTTTAGCATCCAAGGGTTTCAATATCTGGATATCGTCCAACTAGGCTGGATATAACAGCAGGTTACATTTTATTGAGGACTTATTTTCAGGTGCTGGGTTGTGCTAAGTGCTTCATCTTCTCGGTAACCCTATGAGATAGGTCTTTATTAATTAACTACATTTCACAAAATACATTTTATGAAAACTAAGGCCTATCTGTTATAAGTGTCATGCTCAAGGTTACACAGCTAGTCCCTTGTAGAACTAGAATTCAAACTCACACTGACCACAAAGCTCTAAGTAGGGAATTTTATATAACTTCTCAATTCCTCTTGAACAAAATATTTCAAAGAATATACTTGGAAAATATTAATCAACTGGAAATAAATTACCAGCTGTCATGATCCTCTCATAGTTCACACATTGCACCCTTCTACCATATAAATACACACCAACAATAAACATTTGGATACACTCCAGTGTCAATTAAGAGAAAATGCAGAATAGAGAATTCTATAAGAGCAGTTCACATTCAAAATCATATCCTATTATTTCCCCCATAAATGCCTTTTTCTCCTCCAAATCAGGTCCAACTAGGGCTTACTTGTTCACTTTTTCTTTCTTTTTTTAAGTACATTTCAGTCATGTTTGTCAAATGTTTTTGTTTTCCTCTGATGTTACTGAAATGATCAGATGAGTCAGTTGCCCTCCACCGGCATGTTGGGGCAGATGGGGATGTACCACAAATGTTTCCTGAGTGTGCTGCCAATTTCTGAGCAATGTGTAAAATGTATTTTGGTTACAGCTAAAGATACATATGGTCATTGAGATGTCTGTCAGATGGAATATGGAACAAAAGAGGTCCCGTGATTTGCTCTGGAACAGGTTATGACTTGCTGAAAGGAAGAAGTAAAAGCAGGTTCGTTTTTTAAGCTGGCTTCAAAGTAACATGGAGGGTTTCTTAGTAAAGTCCAGATCTTAGCCACTTGGGTTTTAAAGAAGCGTTTATCTGCAGTCATCTGTTATTCTCAAGTTGAGACCCCGTGCTAAAGGGCAACCGCTTGAATCCTGTGATGCCTATGGCTGCTTTTATAGATTAGTGAAAATGTTGCTGTACTGTGAATGTGATCATGTGCTAATCACTGTAAGTGGTGAAACAATTCCAAAAAGTTCAAGAACCACTGACATACACTGACTTTCTAATTTTGTATACTACTGACTTAGGAAAAAATTATCTTCCTCCTTTTGCTTTCAGTGACTTTGTTATATTTTAGAAAACCAGTGCCTCTTGCTGAACCCCCCAAATTTTCCATGATCCTACTGGAGTCTGACCATCTGAATAACATTCTTTTTTTTTTTTCCTGAATAATGATCTTTCTTGTCATACTAGTTTCTGGTTATATCTCAACAACACAAACCAATTTAACTGCTTGGAGTAATTGACTATCTGGTAGTTTGTTAGCATTACTAACCTAGATATCTGAACAATATGGGTTTCATAACCAATTCTAATTTTTTATTACAACTTTGATTTCATTGGTTGTAATAATCTGTTCAGATTTTCTGTTTTTTATTGATTCAGTCTTGGAAGGTTGTATGCTTCTAGGAACTTATCCATGTCTTCCAGAGTGTCCAATTTGTTAGCATATGGTTGTTCATAATATTTTCTTATTAATCTTTTATATTTTCTGTGGTATGGTTGTTATTCTCTTTCATTTCTGATTTTACGACTATTTATTTGGATCATCTCTCTTTTTTTTCTTGGTGAGTTTAGTTAAAGACTTGTTTATCTTGTTTATCTTTTCTAAGAATCAGCTCTTCTTTTTATTGATCTTTTGTATTGTTTTTAGATTCTATTTTGTTTATTTTTATTCTAATCTTTATTTTTTCTCTCCTTCTACTCATTTTGGGCTTTGTTCTTTTTCTAGTTCCTTTAGGTGTAAGTAAAGTTAGATTGCTTACTTGAAATGTTTGTTGTTTCTTGAGGTAGGCCTGCAATGCTATGAATTTCCCTCTTAGGACTGCTTTCTCTATGTCCTATAGATTTGGGGGTTGTTGTGATTTCATTTTCCTTTGTCTCAAGATATCTTTTGATTTCTTCCTTGATCTCATTGTTAACCGATTCATTATTTAGTAACATGTTATTAGCCTTCATGTGTTTGTGTATTTTTCAGGTTTTTTTTCTTGTAATTGATTTCTTATTTCATAACATTGTGGTCAGAGAAGATGCTTATATGATTTCTATCTTAAATTTACTGACACTGTGTTTTATGTCTTAAAATGTGGTCTATCCTGGAAAACGTCCCATGTACACTTGAAAAGAATGTATATTCTGGTGCTTTGGGGTGAAATATTCTGAAAATATCAGTTAAATTCATCTGGCCCACTGTGTCATTTGAGAAAGAGATAGGTAGAGATAGAGATAGAGATAGAGATAGAGATAGAGATAGAGAGAGAGAGAGAGAGAGAGAGAGAGAGAGAGATAAGTTTTAGAGTTAGAATTTAAAGCTAAATTTAATCAAAGTCATAAAGTCCCTTGGTTTCATTTTGACACACCTTTATGCCTATCTTCCACCTATCTTCATAGAAGCTTTCACTTTCACATTTTTATCAAGTACAAAAACTGTTCTTCAAATGTGATCCTATATTTGCCTATAAATGTAACTGTGTTCTTGCCAAAAACACAAATTTATGTTTGTTTGGCTCATCTCCAAATCCTACCAGTTGCCTTCAGTGAATGTGCTGATTTCATTTCTTAGCTATCCATTTTCTTATCTTAGCCTTTGTGGTTTTATGCACATTTTACTAGATTTACACTTTCTTGTGTTTAGGTTCTATTTGCATGACACCAAAGTATGAGTCACTTGGCTCATTACATTTTGCATAGATTGCACATAATGATTTCTAAAATGAAGATTTATCATTTCAGTGAGCACAACTGAAAACATGTGTTTTTCTGCCAGATCTGCTTTGACGAAAAACAGAGAAACCTAAAATGTTGAGCAATACATAGTAATCTTTCTACAATCCAATCTGCTTAGCCATGGGAGGCTTTGTTCTTTGCTTTCTTTTATGTTAAATGTACCTTAATATTCTTTAATTTCAACAAGTGAGATCAAAGTAAATCCTACTTAAATTCTTCAATGTAATAAAAGCATATATATTTGAGTATGCATGCTAGTGTATATGTATATATGGTTGCCATATGATTTTACACTTTGATAAAAATGCTATATATGCTGTGTTATAATAAAGACTTATCCTTAAAAACATAGAAACACAAATGCCATTAGCACATTTATTTAAACACCATTTTTCTTATGCTGAATTTTTGTCAGTAATAAGACATTTTATCTATGATCGCCTTAGTGTCCTGTTTTCACTATTTTAGAGTTACAATAATACGTTTTACTATCTAATGTTGCAAATACCTCCCTCCACACTTTAAATTTAACTACATTGCATCTCTGGAATAATTTAGGAGAAAACTATGTGCCATCACTTAATATAGGTTAGAATTCTACCTGGAGGTTTCCTGTTGCTTCTCCAACTTCCCACTCACTCCAGAGAGCAACCAAGCCTGTGCAGGGTTTCTTCTTAGGAAGTACCTGGCATCCTGCTTTTCATCTGTTTGCTGACTTGTTTGTTGTGCCTTAACCTCATCAAATTATGGGCTGCTTGAGTTTCCTGAAATTATTTTTCAGGCATCCCACACTTCCACAGGCAAGAGAACATAAGCTGCTTTTATCTGGGTCCCACTGCAGAGTTCTAGAAGAAATTTCCTGAAGTTGGAGTCGGTAGATAGTAACTTTAAAACTTTACAGCATGGCCTTAGCCATTTTGGCTCAGTGGATAGAGCATCAGCCTGTGGACTGAGGAGCGAAGGGTTTGATATTGTTCAAGGGCATGTACCTTGGTTACAAGTTCAATCCCCGACCCTGGTTAGGACATGCAGGAGGCAACCAATCGATGTATCTCTCTCACATCAATGTTGCTCTGCCTCTCCCCCTTCCTTCCAGTATCTCTAAACATCAGTGGGAAAATATGTTAAGGTAAAAATTAACTAAAACACACACACAGAAAATCCAAAAACTTTACAGCAGCATGGATGGAGGTTGTGGTAGGTAGAATAATAGCCCCTTGAAAGTATCCATGTATAGTCAGTCATGTGCTATATAACATTTTGGTCAATTTGGAGCATACACAAGAGTGGTCCCATCCTATATAATAAAAGGCTAATATGCAAATTGTCCCCTTGACTGGGAGTTCAATCAGGAGTTCAACTAGGAGGGGTGGAGCTGGCCAGGCAACTACCTGTGGCTTCTCCTCCCAACCAGCCCTACCCCAACTGGGACAGGCCAACCTGACACCCCCGTGAATGAATTTGTGCACTGGGCCTTTAGTAAGATTATAATGGAGCTGAACAGCTCCTATCGCCTAGAGATGTTGTAACATCATAGCATAATGCATTACTCTGCGGTTTGTGGTAATGCTGGTATAAACAAACCGATTGTGCTGCCAGTCATATGAAAGTACTATATATACAGTTGTGCACACTACATAATTTATAATGATAACTAGGGGCCCGGTGCACAAAAATTTGTGCACTCGGGGTGCAGGGAGTCCCTCAGCCCGGCCTGTGCCCTCTCACAGTCTGGGAACCCTCAGTGGATGTCCTATGATGGCCCCAGTCTGCCAGGCGCCTTCTGTGTGTGTGTGTGTGTGTGTAGGTGTGTGTGGCCACTGGGGACCTGCCCCCAGCCGCATCTGAGGCTCGGAGCAGTCCTCCTGTGTGTGTCTACCTGCCGGGGGCCTGCCCCCAGGCACACCGTGGAGGCTTGGAGCAGGCATCCCCTCTATGTTGATCTCTCAGACTCTTGCCCTCCCCTGCATGTTGTTCCCTTTTTTGAGCGTGGCCAGGGCTGGGTGCGGCCTGCCTCCCAAGCTTGCCTACTACCCATCTTCCTCCAGCCACCAGAAAGCAGGGAAAACCCCGCCTCGTGGTCAGGCCAGCCTTTTCCTGCTCCCTGATCCTCGGAAGGGACCTGGGAAGCCGCCAAGCAGGCCGCCAACTCTTTCCCACTCACCCGTCCCCTGCTGCCTTCCTTTCCCACTTCCC
>PVJC01015237.1:0-35319 GCA_004026665.1 Murina feae
CCCCCCCCCCATTCAACATTTTTTCAAAGTAGAATATAAAAAGGCACAGATTAAAATTTTTTCCTGGAGATTCTAAGATTAAAACACTGTGAAAGTCTTTACTTGACAATATTCGGTTACATATATTATTTGCCCATTAGACTGATCACTATGTACCGATAACAATTTAAACTTCAGCTTTTCAGTCTTGGCCCTCTTAAGTGTAGGAGTTCTCATTATGACTTTAGCACACAGACAATCAGGCATGATTTTTTTTTCCTGACAGTTTGAATATCTATTAGAAAGAAGTATGCACACTGTATAATCTGAATGGTCAGAAGACTTAATTCTTTCTAAAATTTTAAATTAAGCTGAAATGTCAGGTAGTGCTAACCTTAACTGTTAAAGAATATTATTCCAAGTATAGATCTAGTCATACAAAAAATGTTAATTTGTCTTCAAGAGTTTAGTTGAAGAAATTTAAAGTTGAACTTCTAGATGGTCAGAATTGTTATATGATAAATGTGTGTTGTTTAAGGCACTACATTTGTAGAAACTTTTGTAGCAGCAATAGGAAGTTAATACAGACATCATCCAGTAAAGGGGGGACATTTAATGATTCATAATAGAGGGTAAGATAATCATGCTAATGAGAAAACAGATCCTAAGCAAGTTAAACAGATCACACTTGATAGGAATAAGAATGTGTCATCCACTATTAAGAGAAGAAAACTGAGTATGACTGACATGGAGATAGATTTGATGATATAAAGATGAGAGTTGCAGATGGAAAATATTTTTTTTCTCATGAAACATAAATGAGGGAAGAAAGGGACTAATAGATGATCGAAGAGAGAAAAATAGATATGAGATAATCTCTTTTCACCATAGCATCAATGCTGTAGACTAAATGTTTGGGCATAGGTTCCCAAGGAAAAATGAATCATCACATTTAGTTGAAGATACCCCATTCAGTTCTCGAACTGCCTTTACTGAATTTGTAGTATCCAGTATCATATATATCAGTTAACTGAATTCTGCAAACATTTTCCAGTACCTAAAATGAGCCAGGTACTTTGCTTAATCTTGGAGTTACCAAGATTAATGATAGGATTATTGCTCTCAAGTTTTCACAGTTCAGTAAATAAGATGCCAGGTCAGATGGTGACTTCAAAAAGGAGATGCAAATCTTGTGTTTCATCACATGCAAGAAGAGAATGAAACCCAAGCCCAGTTCACTAGACTGGTGGACAAGAGAAGCTTTACAGAATATTACATTTCTGCAGGGTCTTTTTAAAAAAATATTTTTTATTGATTTCAGAGAGGAAGGGAAAGTGAGAGAGAGATAGAAACATCAATGCGACAGAATCATTGATCAGCTGCCTACTGCACACCCCACACTGGGGACTGAGCCTGCAACCCAGGCATGTGCCATGACGGGGAACTGTGACCTCCTGGTTTACAGGTGGATGCTCAACCACTGAGCCACGCCAACAGATTCTTGAAGGACAAACAGAATAGGAAAATAAGGCCTGGGATAAGTGCTTTACACATAGTTATGATCCTTATAACATAATTACGTTTTTATGTAGGATTTGAGGACTACTAATCCTGTGAGTCATACTCATTATTTATTTTTTATAAGATAGCATAGCATAGTGTTTCATAGGCCCTAGACAACACATTCTTTTGTAACCTTAAAGAAATAATTTGCTTCCTGACTTCTCTAATGTACTAACTGAAGTGAGAGTTTCCCCTAAAGTTCTAAGAAAAAAAAATGCAGATTTTTCTTTCATTTATTCATTTCACACTAACTTTCTGAGTATTCACTTTATTTCTCCACAATAAAGAGAAAAATATGAGAAAATTTAAGAGTTTGAATTATATATCATTGTGCTTATAATTTATGCATTTGATTTGCAAAATTTTCTACTCGATGAAAAGGAATTCTACTTCATTATGACTTTCCCAAGGGTCAAAAATGTAAAAGCAAAAATATTCACAATAAAGCACACAGAAAAGTAGTAATTAAAATGGAATAGTAATAAAGTATCACATTGTGATACCTTCTTTTAAAGTAAAAAGACTGCACATTATACTACATAATTAATTTTACATGAAAAGATGTATAAATCCTTTCTCTTTGCTATGTGCCCACAGTCAAACTTCTGCACATTTGAAATTAATAATGTGTGCCTCAGTAGATATGATTAACTCAATAGCAATGTGTTTTGTTGCTATTGTTAAGGTGTTTTTTTAATCTTTGTTATATTTTATTACAAAAGTAATGCATGTTTGTAACAATTCAAAGAATACAGATATTTATAAGCTACCAGTCAACAGTCTTACCTCTCCCCCTCCTTTCATCGCCATCTACCTAGAGGTTTGCTAGACAGTGTTAGCAGTTTGGGTTTCAGCTTTCAAACTGTGTTTATCAACTGTACAAAGATAAATTTGAATATAGATATGGATATGGATAGATATATAGAGATAGAGATAGGACAGAGATAGATATAGAGATAGAGATAGAGATAAATATATATATAAACATATACATTTCATTTTTCTTTTTTATAAAAAACAATTTTTCACGGCTGAATAATGTGTTTTAGCCATAATTCTAGGGCTATCTATCTATCTATCTATCTATCTATCTATCTATCTGTCTATACTAGAGGCCTGGTGCACAAAAATTTGTGCACTCGGGTGGGGGGTCTCTTAGCCCAGCCTGTGCGCTCTCACAGTCTATGACCCCTCAGAGGATGTCCACCTGCTGGCTTAGGCCCATTCCCCAGGGGATTGAGCCTAAGCTGGCAGTAAAACATTCTTCTGCCAGCCCAGGAGCCCTCATGGGATGTCCCCTTGCCAGTGGGGAGCAGGCCTAAACTGCAGTCAGACATCCTTAGTGCTGCTGAGGAGGTGGAAGAGGCTCCTGCCACCACCCTTGTACTGGCAGCCCTCAGCCTGGCTTGTGGCTGAGCAGAGCTCCCCCTGTAGGAGTGCACTGACCATCAGGAGGCAGCTCCTGCATTGAGCATCTGCACCCTGGTGGTCAGTGTGTGTCATAGTGACCAGTCATTCCCAGTGGTTCTGTGGTTAGGGTCAATTTGCATATTACCCTTTTATTATATAAATGGTTGCCTAAGCAACCATTACAACCAGTCAACTGAATGACTAGTCGCTATAATAAGGTGACCAGATTTTAACATTGGTAAAGTGGGACACCATTGACCGCTTGGCCGCCGAAAACTGTATATTCCCTTCCCGTTCTCCTGCAGTTCCCTAGCTTGTCATACATTCTTTCCAAAAATCAGAACTTTTCAAAAATGCCATGGGATGTGGGACAAATTGTTAAAAATCGGGACTGTCCCGCCAAAAGCAGGATGTCTGGTCACCTTACTATAACATGCACTAAACACCAGTGTGCTCCCACAGTTAACTTCCCACAGCCTGTCAACCTCCCATGGTCCTTCCCCCTGGCCGGTTGGGTGGTCAGTGAGCTCTCACAGCCAACTGCCAACCTCCCATGGTCCCTTCCCCCTGGACTGGGCTAGATGGCCTCAATCACTGGCCAAGCTGAGGGACCCCACCCATGCATGATGCTGTGCACCAGGCCTCTAGCATACACATAACAAATTGAGGTATTTGACTGCTGCATTTTTGTTCTACCTATAGATACAGAGTAATTTATTTAACAATCCCATATCATTTGACACTCAGGTTATTTCCAGTTGGATAAATTGCTTCAATAAATATGCTGGTATAAATATCAGAATCTGCAAGAGTTTTTATTTGTTTTGTAGCAAGATTTTCTTTTAGTAGATCCTGGCATATTATTTTCCCCAAACTTTGCTCCAGTATATACTTCTGTTAAAAATGTATATGTGTGCTTTTCTCATACACGTAAAAACAACGAATGCTATCAATCTTTAAAGTAGTTGATAATAGGTTAGAAAAAAGGCAGTTTTGTATGGTTTTAATTTTCATTCCTCTAAATACCAATGATGTTGACCAGTTTTCTTATGCAGTTTTTGACTATTTTTTCCTTTTTTTTGTGTGAGCTACCAATTTGTAAACTATTCATTTTCACTGAAATGTAATTGTAATAAAATGTTAAAAATTTTTCTTATGTTTATAAATTGAACTCTTGGTTCATATATCTACATTTACATTTGATAAACAAATAATTTAATTTATCTAAATATATGACTATTTTACTTGATGTTTCTCAATATTTAGCTTTCACAACTAAAGGATACCTTTGTTTTCATTGTCTTTCTTTACACTATTGGGATTTTTATCTTTTTTTCAATGAATTTTTTTTTTTTTTACTTTTTAGAGTTCATTGCTAATAAGTTATAGAAATCTGTCTGCAACTGGCTTAAAATTTAGGCAATTTATAATTTCACATAACGAACAATTGAAAGTCACATGTTCAGGTTTGTTGATTACATCGTATTGCTACGTTCCTTCCTTACTGTGCCATCTTTGCTTTTAGTGTCACAAGAAGGCTTCTACTGAACAGAGATAACTAAGTCTCTTGTTCAGTAGGAAAGAATAAAAGAGAAAGACAGAAAGAAAGATAGATCAAACTCTCCCAAGCATTTGAAGTATTTTTCTCCTATCTGATTTGATCAGTTGAGGGACCATGCCCACCTCAGGATCTGCCAGGTATTGCTCTTCCACCGACGGAGGAACATCAACTACAATTTGATAAATGAAGGCTTGTTTTTGGCAAAAAAATGTGAAGCATTTCATGTATATAAAGTTGTCTTCACTTCAGCTACATGCAGGAACATGATGATTCTAACAATATAACAAATTTCAATAGAACTATGGGTATATCCAGAATATTTTGGGGGCACAATTAAATAAAGCAAAATGGAGGAACAAGAAAGTTGGTCAATTATAGTAGTTCAAGAAAACTTAGATAGCACAGTTAGAACACAAAGTGTTTTGTGAAATATAAATGGAGGATATTTTTGAGCTGAAGAACTATATGATCTTCATGTTAGATGTAGATGATCTTATTGCCCCGTTATCATGTTCATTTAAATATGCCAAATTCTAAAATGAAAACATCTGCCCCTACCAAACTGTCAAAATTGTATTCCAGAGATAATTTCCTTATGCATAAATTTGCATATATTTTTCTACTGAAGATTAATTTACTATAAAAAGTCAAACTTTTACCTTTGTGAAAACATTTTCTAATTGTAAAAATCAGTGAAAAATTAGACAAATCACAACACATGTGATTCAATACAGTAAAGATGTCAATTCTTCTCAAATTGACTAATATGTTTAATGCAATTCATATCAAATTACCAGCAAGTTTTTATGAAGACATAGACAAGCTTGTCTAAAACTTGATACAGAGTGGCATAGGTCCTAATAACTAATACAATCTTGAAAATGGAAAAATTACCCTGTAAGATATTAAGTCCTACTACTAGTAAATAGCTACAGTAATCAATGTAATGTAGTGTTGGCATAGGGATCAATACATAGATCACATTCTTAAATATAAAGCCCATTGCAGGAAGATTCCTGCAAGAATAGGGTCCTCTTCTGCTGCCTCGCTCCCTCCCATCTCTGCTGCCTCAGCTCCCTCCCATCTCTGCTGCCTGACATCCTCCCATCTCCACTGCCTCGATCCCTCCCTTCTGGGCTGCTTTGCTCCCTTTCATCTCTGCTGCCTCACTCCCTCTCTTTTCTGCCACTTGGCTCCCTTCTGCAGCACTTGGCTTCCTTCTAGGCTGTCTTCAGTCTTGGCTCTGCGCCTGTGTATACAAATTAACCACCATCTTGGCTGGGTTAATTTTCATATAGTCGCTCTGATTGGCTGGTGGGCATGGCTTGGCTGGTGGGCGTGGCTTAGGTGTCTCAGCGTGATAGTTAATTAGCATATTATATTTTATTAGATTATATTTTAGAAAAATTACATGGGATAAAACCCTCAGAATTTAGGGCTGAGCAAAGAGTTCTTAAACTTGACATCACATACATGCATATCTATACAAGAATAAATTGCTAAAGTGGACTTCATCAATATTAAATGTTTTTCTCTCCAAAAGAGCTCAGTTAGGGAGAGAGAGAAAAAAAAACAAACAAACAAGTTTAAAACACTCAAAATTTAACACTAGGGGGAAAAAAAGTACAATTAGAAAATGGACAATTGCAATTTTGAATATTTATATCAGAGTAAATAAAATTATGCTTGCTTAAAAATCTACACACAAATGTTCCTAATGCCCAAATTGCAAGTAGCCCCAACCTGGATACAATACAAATTTCTTTTGATAGTTCATCAGCTAAACAAACTCTGGTACATCTAGGTCATAGAATATTCTCAGTTACTAATAGAAATAAACTACTAACATACACAATAACATGGGTAATCTCAAGGGGACTGTGCTAAAAATGAAAAACCAAAGAGCGACATCTCTGAAACTGGCAGAGTAGGGTACTATAGGAAGCTGAAGTTATATACATCTTCTATCTATAGTCTAACTGATAATGCGCTGCATGTAACTATGGCTACACCATCAGTTATTTTGCTTTTCTGATTAAAATTATGGTAATATTTGGTAATGTAATTTATCAGAGTCAGCCCAAAGATATTATATACTAACCCTACAAGTGCATAACAAATTAAACACACAAACACAATCATTTAGGCTAAGTAATATATTTTAATATAAAAATAACTAATTAACGAACATTTATTAACATACGCTTAAAGGAGCTTTTGTGGTTCCTAATAAAGGCCCAGAAAATTTTGTTAAAAGGCAACATGAAGTCATTAGAATCCTGGATGAAAGCAAAGGAAGATACTAAACTGAAATATGAAAAATCTAAAACAGATGTTTCTGTTTTGTTTTGGTTTAACCCACTCTGAGAAAGAAATTAGCCCTATCATTTACGACAACCTCGGTAAAGAAAAACAAACACTTTTCATATTGCAGTTTCTCTGACCAGGAGTCCATCACCTGCATAATGAATTTGGTAGAAATATTTAGGTCAAATTCCCATTTTAAAAAATCATAAGAAATAAAAATAAAGATGCCTGTGTCTGTGCATATGTGCTTGTTATCTCAAAAAAGTCAATTCAGATGCTTTCTTCCTATTTATGTAGCAACAGTTTGATTCAAATTTAAGTTTCTAGGACTTAATGGCAAATCTATATGCACTTTATCCATGCAATGGCAGTTCCCAACTCTTTGCTGTGCTAGTTTCCTCGCTTACAGCTTATTCCTTTAAGAAAATTTTAGATCTAAAATCTTGTTTAAACTCAGTATTTCTTGTACTTCAGTTTTTTGACACTTCGGTCCACTTTAATTTTTTCCCTCTTTTTTCTCTTCCCTCACTTCACTCCAGTTGGTATCTTCTCTCAGGTTCTAGAATATGTTTTTTATATGAACTGTATGAAAGGTATGAAAAAATGGTATGAAAAATTTTTGAAAACTAGAGCAGAAAATAGGAGACATTTTAAAATTAAATACAAACAGTAGTTCTGAGAGTACAAACAGAAGCAGGTGGGAAGAGGACCATCTCCAACCTCCAAGACCAGAAGGACACTAAAAGGTCAACGTGTGGAGTGTACAGCCAGGTGAGCAAATATCCCTCTCTCCCCTGCCTGAGAGGCAAACAGGAAACTCACAGGAGACCTGATCAGGAGAGGACACGAAATAAAATTGCTACCCATATGCCAAAACTAAAAAAATAAAAGAGCACAAAGGTTTTCACCAAAAAATAGTTTTCGGTTTAATAACGCACATGAGGACCCTGAGGCTGCAGCCATTAAACTTTCCAAAGAAATAAATGTTCACATAGGGTCTGAGATATTGCTAAGAAATCCAATTCTCTGCACAAAGATGTAAATTTCAATTCTCTTTTGGTTCTTTGCTAACTGTGGGACCTGCTGAAAATTAATCAACCTCTCTGAACCTCCGTTTCCCATCAGTCAGTAGCTGGACATTTCTGACTAGGTCATCAGATAAATCAAGCAGATGAAAATAGCTAAAACAGTGGGACTCACATAGGCAAACCTTAACAAATTATAGTTGATTACCAATGTAAGTCTGTTTGATAAATAAGAAGAAAGCAGGATGTAAGCACAGATTTCGATATTTATTTATTTATTTATTTATTTATTTATTTATTTATTTATTTTAAATATATTTTATTGATTTTCTACAGAGAGGAAGGGAGAGGGATAGAGAGCTAGAAACATCGATGAGAGAGAAACATGGATCAGCTGCCTCCTGCACAAACCCTACTGGGGATGCGCCAGCAACCAAGGTACATGCCCTTGACCGGAATCGAATCTGGCACCTTTCAGTCCGCAGGCTGACGTTCTATCCACTGAGCCAAACCGGTCAGGGCTCAATTTTTATTTAGAAGGTATGCACAATTATCAATGAACCATCTATACCAGAAGCAGCTTTCTTTGGTTTTCACATGACTCAGGATTTCCAGGACCAAAATGAATTAGAAAAATGAACAAGTTCTGGGTGACACCCAAGTACATACTCATCTGGGTACTTGAGAATAAGGGTGGGATTGACCTGAACTATCATTTTCCCCTTGTGATCACTTAAATTATATCCAGTCAACTACAGGGGGCTCCAGGAATAAGCCTGTTCAATAAAATGTAGTAGCTGCTTAGTCAGGACCCTTACTCAAACACTCATAGCTCATCCTCCATGAAACCTTTTCTGAGAACTGATACTGAATAGCAACATTTCAATAAAGCAGATGTATTTTCTCTCCTCTCTTGCACACTTGCTGTATAATAGCAATAGAGAGAACCAAAGCCTGGCTTAGGTAATCTTAACTGAAACAATATGTCTCTGGATAAATGGGAGCCATCTCTGGTTCAAGGAGCTTAGAGGTCCTCACATTGGTATTCAGCTTCAACCAGAAAACCGAGCTCTGTCCAGGTCAGACTGTCTGCACAAAGATGTCTGCAAAACCAGCTTCAGCTGGTGGGTGTGGCTGCTAGCCTTTACTTCATTGTGGACTTAGCGAACAGTTCTCTACCAGCACCATGCTAGGCCAGGAAAATACATAAGACATTCATGGTGCACACCTCAAAGGACTTATGGGGTGTTTGTACAGGGAAGAACACTAGGAATAGAACAAATGGAGATTGTTTGAGATCCATATTGAGTGGAATTATAAGTAAAATGACAAAACAAACACACACAAATCACATATAGAAAATTCAGTGTCTTAATTTTTCCTATAGATCAGTGGCTCTCAAACTTACATGTGCATCAGAATCATCCAGAAGATGATTTTAGTTTATCCTACTTTGAAATATATATATACTAGAGGCCTGGTACACAAAATTCGTGCATGTGGGAGTGTGTCCCTCAGCTAGCCTGCACCCTCCCCAATCTGGGACACCTTGTATTCCTCTCACAATCCAGGACTGCTGGCTCCCAACCACTCACCTGCCTGCCTGCCTGATTACCCCTAACCACTTCTGTCTGCCAGCCTGATCACCCCCTAACCACTCCCCTTCCAGCCTAATTAATGCCTAACTGCTCCCCTGCCAGTCTGATTGCCCCTAACTGCCCTCCCCTGCAGGCCTGGTCCCTCCCAACTGCCCTCCCTTGCAGGCCATCTTGTGGTGGCCATCTTTGACCACATGGGTGCAGCCCTCTTGTGTTTTGGAGTGATGGTCAGTTTGCATATCACTTTTTTATTATATAGGATTATCATATAGGATATTTCAGAGAAAAAGGGAGGGAGAGAGAGAGAGAGAGAGAGAGAGAGAGAGAGAGAGAGAGAAACATCAATGGTGAGATAATCATCAATTAACTGCCTCCTGCATGCCCCAAGCTGGGGATCCACCCACAACCTGTGTATATGCCCTGACCAGAAATCCACTCTTGATCTCCTGGTTCATAGATGCTCAACCACTGAGCAACACTAGCTGGGCCTTTTTGCTCTTCATATTTCCTGTTCACTCAATCTCAGTGGGTCAAATTGGAAGAGAGTGGAGTAAATACCAAATATTGCTAAATTTGGGCTTATGTAGAGACATATGAAAAGAGAAATGAGAAAGTCCCAGAGATTAAAATACCAAGTTACATTAAAAAGAAAAGAGAAGCAGAGAATATAATTGCATAATTTTTAAAAATTCATATACATTGAATATTTGTTCTGGTGGGAGGTTAATGAATAGTAAGTTATCTAATTTACTTTGCAGATGTGTAAACTGAATCTTAGAGAATCTGCACAACTTTAACAGACATCTAATTAGAAACAAAATCAGGAACAACATAGTTATTTGGCTTGCTGTCTATGCTTTCTTATACATCACTGTCCCTCCACATGTACTATAGGGTAACTTTCCAGGTTTAGGGTGGTGTCATAATGACTAAACAAAGACAATAATGGAGATGAAAGAATATGACCCTGCCCCTACTAGAGAATGGCAATCACATATATTTACTGTACAGGAAACCTCTCACTATTACCTAAGTCCTACCTATTCTTCAAGATCTGCCTCATAGCTCCTCTATGAAGTCTTTTTAATCAATGCAAAAGTAAGCATTTTTTTCTTTCCAAAATCATGTATTTCTGCTGTTACGGCAATTAAAGTTTTCTGCCATGTATTATCTCTCGATTATTGTCTAATTGCTATAATGTACAAAATGGTACTTACCAAATTGTTATAATGATGCCAGGTTCCACTTTGAGACAGAACACTGAATTTGGAAATGTATATGTACAGTATATGAAATTGAATGGTATTAATTCAAGGCAGCCATGGAGAATAGCTGTACTCGAGCTCATTAGTTAGAATTAGGCATTGCCTCCAAGATTTTCTCATTAACTATTGGCTATAGCAGACCTTAGCCTAAAGCCAAAATAGAAAAATGAGAAATTAATATAATTCTGAATTTCAGCCTCTATATAATCCATTTTAGAAACCATCCAAAAAAACATTATCTTTGAGTAATACACAATTACATAAGTATGTATACAGAAAAGTACAAAACCTTAAGTTCACAATTTATGAAATTCAAGTTAATGGATCTCTAATGATAAATGTAAAATAAGATCCAGTCTATACTATTCTAATCTATGTAATATAAACTTTTAAGAAATACAATAAATATTCAGAGTTTAAAAAATAGATTACTGACATTTGGAGTGGTCAGAGATGAAACTTATCTGTTTCTAGAGAGATGAATAATATTTTAATAGGATTTAATCAATCTTTCTCACCTTTAATTCAGGGGATAATGGGTTTCAGTGGTATCCGGAGAAAAATTTGTTCAGAATAACTAAATTCTCTTTCTCAAGTTTAACCAAGTTCTAGACATATGCAACTAAAAGGTTTGCCAAAGCCTTAAAAATTATAATTATTTTAGGATTTGGGACAATTGATACTTTGGCATATGTGATGGAAGTGAATTAGATCAGATTTAATGCAATTCCTTCATACCTTATATCTGTAAATCATTTATACATATTAACTAATTAAAATTTTACTAAATACCTAAGTATTTCCAAGTTAGCATGGAATATATTACTGGGACTTTCTGCTAAAGTGTAAAGAAAAAACGTGTGCAAGAGATCTAAAAATGAGCAAGCATTTCTTTACATTTCAGAGAGTGATTACAAAGTATGATGCACTACTTATGAGCCAAAAAATCTTTGTAAAACTATTTAAGCTTTTGGAGCTTGATTACCTCTTTTATTAGTAAAGTGACAATAAATTCAAGTAAATCTTAAAGAACCATTTATATTTTCTTTATTGCTATGTACCCAGTGTCTCTTACCATGTCAGATATACACAAAAACATGTTAAATAAATTAGATCTATCTAATATATCTATACTGAAACTTACTATAGGTAGTTTAAGTTAGCAATAACATCTAAGAAATATAATTCATGGAAATCCATTAATAAGGCATATTTTAGTTAAAAAATTAGCATGTTTCTTGAAAAGTTTGTTCTGCTAGTATTTTATCTCTTTTAGGTATTAGCCACTAATTAGTCCCTGTATTTGAAACAAAACACATAAATATATGCCCAACATAATTAGAATTGGCCTTTTTTGATGTCTACTAATATAAGAGAATAATAAAGCATAACAATAATTACTCATGATATTTATCATTTTTATCAATCTTTTGAACTTTGGTGTTTAAGAGTCTGGGCTTACCTTGTGTATACTTTCTTCAGTTACATATGCTTTCATCACTGTCACTGAACAAGTCTCAACTTATAAGGATTCCAGAGATAGTGCTAAAGAAGATTGACAAAATCACATCCAAATTAACTACCTATATACACATCGTCCTATTTTCTTGGACCATGTAAAATATGCAAGTGTATTGTTGATTTTATCAAACTCTTCTTTTCTTTGAATATCAGTGTTCTTTAATTGTGTCCCATGGACATCTGGAATAGGAAGCAGTACTGAAATACACCTTTAGAGATGCTTATGACAACGGTAAAAAAGGTAGCTAATAAGGTATCTCTGGTAATATTCTAGAGACATTGGCAATAGCAATATATTGTTGACTCTGTCTTTAGTACTTTACCTATTGTCTTAGTGGGGAGCTATAAATATAGGATATTGTATTATTTATTTTATGTAGTTCTGAGAATCTTTTCTTTTACATATTGTATATAAAATTTTTTAAACCAATCTCTTTTCCATGTGTTGTTAATAATTCTTTAAAAAATTCAAATGCAATTGCCAAAAGAGTTAAATATGGATATTTATATTAATCTTTTAAATGTAAAAGTATAAGCATTAATGTCAAGAATAGATATGTGTAAGGACAATGGGTGGGGTGGGTTACAGTGATTTTTGTTGAAGAGAATTAAATAGTTAAGAAAAAGAAATGATGCATTTAAGATTTTGAAAGGTCTGAGCTAGAAATTCCATTCATTCTCAAAAAGTGATACGGCATATATCTTCAACAAATCTTCAAAAAAAAAGAGAGAGAGAGAAAGAACTTATGGATATGGATAACAGTGTGGTGACTGCGGGGGTAGAGAGTGCTGGGTGGAGGTGGAAGATGGTATAGAAAGGATAGATGATTATATATATATATACAAACAAAAAAACAAACCAAAACAACAACAACAAAACCTGCACAGCCACATCTTCTCAAAGAGCTAAGGTTCCAGCTGTAGAGGTTGGGCCTGCCCAGCATGTGTCACTTGGCTGTCACTGAGATGTTGAATGATTTAGACCTGTCCATACTTAGGATTGTTATTCTAGATACTCAGACATGATCTTTTTTCTTTCCCAGTGAGATGGTGTCTGACCTGTTGACTCATCTCAGGGTAACAGAAAGTCAGACTGATGTAGGAGTTTTAAGTTCTAAATGGCTAGGCCTCTTAGATTTAAGACAAATATTCTACTGTCAGGTTTATAGAAAGGGATATCTTTAAGGCTGTGGTAACAGAGAGAGCATTCCCTACAAAGTAATAAATAAATAAATAAATAAATAAATAAATAAATAAATAAATAAATCCTTCAGTTACCTTTGTCATTATCATTTGAATTACAATGAAAGTCTTTGATTCTCACAAAAAGGGAGAAAAATGATTTATTTGAAATCTCAGATCTCAACTTCACAAGCCTCTATGAAACAATGTTTTTTGTCCAAAACATCAATTTAAATGTATTAGCTATGTAAAATAATGTGATGCAACCCTTAATCTTTTAAATTTTAAAAATGAACCATTAGGTTAATCCAATATAGATTTGAATATGTGACTGTGTGTATATGGAAACCTAATAGCATATTAACCAAATATTTTTTATTCAACTTTAACAAACATGTACAATTTTCCTTATAAAACCTATAGTACAAAAAAGATCAAGTCTTCTATCCAAATGGGAGGGGGCAAGAAAAAGAAACAAAAAAGAAATGGAAATAAAAGATTCCTATAATTATTACTTTCTCCTATTTTCTGATAAGAATATTGAAAATACTTGGTGAAGACTTTGTCCATGTTATATTAACATTAATTTGGGGATATATATATATATATATATATATATATATATATATATATATTGATAAATATATATAATATACATAATAAATATTATATATATGATAAATATATTATCTAATCTAATAAAAGAGTAATATGCAAATTAGCCACCACTCTGAGACACCTAAGCCATGCCCATCAGCAAAGCCATGCCCACCAGCCAATCAGAGTGGCTGTATGCAAATTAACTGAGTCAAGATGGCCACCAGCAGCCACAGAGCTAGAACAAGCAGGAGGCTTACCCAGGTGATGTAGGAGGTTAAGGTTCCTGTCTGCCTAAACTGGCTGTAGCCTCCACTCCAGGCAACAAAGTTTCAATTATAGAAGATAAATAAACCCCAGAGACCTGCTTCCAGCCTTGGGCCCAAGGAAGCGGTGGGAGCCTGGATTATCAAGGGCAACCGGACCTGGGGTCTGGTTAAAGCAACAAAGTTTCAACTTTAGAAGCTAAATAAATTTCAGCCAACCTTGCTGCAAATAGCCATCAGCCACTCACCCAGGCTGGCCAGGCATGCCAGCAGATGGACATCTCCCGATGGGTCTCAGACTGCGAGAGGGCACAGGCCAGGCTGAGGGACACACCCCCCCCCCCGAGTGCAGAGAGAGAGAGAGAGAGAGAGAGAGAGAGAGAGAGAGAGTCACACTGAAAATTTTATCCTGAATCTAAATCATAATAAAGAAATAAAAGAAATACATTTGTAGATGTGTATTAAGTCACCATTAGAATCTCTCTAATTAAAAAAATATGTGTGTGTGTGTGTGTGTGTGTGTGCATGCACATGTGCTACTTAGAGTTTGCTTAGCTTAATTCGTGGGTTTTATTTTTTGTTTTGTCCAAAAGCTGCTAACATTTTCAACCTTTTTTTTTTTTCTGTGAAGACCTTATTTGTTGGCACCTCCCCACAAACCACAGCAAAATGCGCTGGGCTCATTACTGGGCTCATTACTGGAAGTCACAATGGGATCATTTCCCAGGTCTTTTGTACAGGCAGACTAGACTTCAGTGCTGAACCTCAATATTTCATACAGAAACTACAGGTTGGTGGCGGGGCTAAAGTCAGTTTGGTAAAGTGACCCTCTCTCTCCCTAGTCCACCTTCAAAAGGCAAGAGTTTGTGAGAGCTGAGGAGGCAACTTTAAATCAGCCAATGGCAGAAAAGCAGTAAGTTTTCCAGCACAATGTCCAAGCACAGCTCACTCTGCTGCAAATAAGCCAGCTCAGATGCTTCTTCACCAATAAAAAGACTCTACTAGTGAAGCCCAGCGGACGCGAGGGTGGCAGATAGAAGTTCTCTTTTGGTGACTAATGACTGTGGGAGCTGCTGTGCGGCCCTGTCCTAGGCTGGACTCTTCCTGATGGGATCCATGTGCTTTGGCACAGCTGGTTTTCTGGTAGAAATGCCTTGAAAATTTGAAAAGAAGGTATGTAAGGAGGCAATGAATAGAATCCCTGGGAAGGGCAATAATTCGAAGGTCATCGTATTTCTTCCTCTTTTTCTCTGATTTGCACATTTCCTGTCAACCCCTGCCTTTAGACCTCCCACAGGCTGCCCTCCGCACATCCAGGCCAGGTCCTCCCAGATGAAAAACTCTCAAAGGAGAACATCGCCTTCACCATAGGACACTTCCCTTTGTACCCTCATCACCTGGCAATGCAGAGCCAGCTTGTCTGTCTCAGGCTGTAGGGCTGGACCATTATAGAAAAGAGAAAACACTATTCTCTAATGTAAGAACATCTCATTTTACTGCAGTTTCACAAGAAACCTTGTAAATGCAGCTAGGGAAATAAATGAACTAAACGTAACACGCAACCAGCTACTCTTTATTTATTGACTAAATATGTAATCAGTTCTTTGTTTTGCAAAGACAGCCCCTGGTTTTGATTCTTGAAATTTCTCTACAAAAGGAAAGAAGATCAAATAGTTCCTCTGGTTTCACCAGTTGTATAATTAAAAAAAAAAAAACTGCCAGTGTGTATATATAATTAACAGTTTTCTTTTCATAATTGTTTGCCTTTTTATTTAATCATAATATGGACTTGCACTGTCTAAAGAGTAGGTTTAAAGCTGAAAATTCATTTTAAATATATTCAGATTAGTAAATAATTTCAAAACCACAAAAAACATCTTTGAAATGTTATAGCAAATAACCTCTGAAATCTAAAAAATAAAAAAAATAAAAAAAGTCATTGTTCTCAGCAGAGCTAGAAATCAGCCTACATATTTTAGATATTATTTCATCTTACTAGCAGCCAAGAATCCCTGATCACTATTATGATACCTATCCCAATAATAACATAGATAATAACAGTATTTAATGGAATATGATCTCCTCTAGTCCTTATTTATTTATGGGTAGTGTGGTGCTCCATGACAGAAATGCCTCCTTTAGAGGTAAGGAAGGGAAAAGGTGGATTTATATTTCATATGTATATTACATATACACACATATGCACATATGTAATTGCTTAATTTATTAGTTTCCTACTTCAATCTAATTTTAGAAAAAACTTAAGGTCACTTGTAAGAAAATATGCCCGGTGCATGCACTGGAGAAGGAGAGGGATCCCTCATCCCAGCTTGCACCTTTTAGTCAAACATCCTTAGCTGCCACGGAGACGGGAGAGGCTCCTGCCACTATTGCTGCTTTCCCCAGCCGTCAGCCCAGCTCGTGGCTAAGCAGTTCTCCCCCTGTGGGAGCACACTGACCACCAGGGGGCAGCTCCTGCACTGAGTGTCTGCCCCCGGTGGCCGCTGCATGTCATAGCAACAGGTTGATTTGCATATTACCCTTTTATTATATAGGATAACAAAATAGCAAAAGTTTCAAGTGGAAATAAACAAAGATAGCAGCAGAACTGAAGCTTAAAAACTGATGAGCTAAGCACTGCGCTCCATGCTATGGTTTCTTCAGGCAAGAGAAATGGGGTTTTTAGTAAAAGGGAGGTTAAGAAGGTTTGTGGTAATGCCTGTCTACACAGTATGTGGACTTCCCATTTTCTTTGGGGGCATACAACTCCCTGCAGAAGGGGCTTATGGTAGATTAATCTGGTGGTTACTCCTAGGAGTAGACCCACATGGAGAAGGAACTTTTGTCAGCCTCATTTCCATAAGTTGATGATTCTAGTCGGATAAGGGAAACTCTGAAAAGTCTTTTTTTCTGCATCAGTTAAATAGCAAATGCCTTCATCTTAAAATAATCTTCACACTGACAATGGGATTCTAGTGTGACCCCACAGAATAGTTCCTAAGCTTTGGTCTTATCAAGTTACCAAAGTGAATATGCTAATATCACCTACCTTGTCAGAAAACACAAATAATTTAGCACTATCCTGAGATTCTACATTTGTTAATTAATTTTAGGACAAATATTTTCCTTGAAAAGACTAATAAGAATGGCCTTACAGTAGATCTGATTATGAGTGGAAGATTATCTATCTATCTATATATCTATCTATAGCCATATATCTATCTATATCTATATCTATATCTATATCTATATCTATTTATATCTATATCTATATATCTATATCTATACCTATATCTATATCTATATCTATATCTCTCTATCTCTATCTCTATCTCTATCTCTATCTCTATCTCTATATCTATCTATATCTATATCTATATCTATATATATATCTTTGAGTCAACAATTCCTTTCCTAGATATATTTACTAGCAAAACTCAATTTATATGTCTATCGGGACATGTTTTAGAATGCCCGTTAGAGGATGGTTTTCATAACAAAAGAAACAAATGATGAACAGAAAAGCTGACCTATATAATGTGTGAATACATGTAGTATATTGTATCAGTAAAGTTTACATGTGATTTATTCTTACATTGACATTTTATATAACCTGTTACATGAAATATCTATAGTTACATATTTTAATGATTTATCTCAAAAACTTTAGTAAAAATTTTTAAAGTTGTGAATATATAATATAAATATATTATATGAGTTTCTGGCATCATGTAAATATTTCAAAACCATTAAAACAACGTGATGCACTTTTATGAATATACTAGGGGTCCAGTGCACAAAAATTTGTGCACTTGGGGGGTGGGGATCCCTCAGCCCGGCCTGTGCCCTCTTGCAGTCTGGGACACCTCAGATGAGATGTCCACCTGCTGGCATTACTGGCCAGCCTGGGTGAGGGGCTGAGGGCCATTTTCAGGCTGCCCACAGCCCCTTCAGGGTTCGTGCACTGGGGGGTGGGAGGGCTGGTGAGTGCAGGCCTGGACATTTGCCACCGGAGGGCCCACAATTGCACATGCCTGGTGGGCCCCCACCACTGAGGGGACACACCTGGCGCAGAGCTGGGTGGCGAGCCAGGGGCAGACGCTGGTGCAGAATCCCTCAGTGGGGCCCTGCTGCTGAGCGAACACACCCGGGGTGGAGCCGGGCAGCAGATTGACTTCGGATTCTCCACACTGTGCAGCAGACGCTCCCACACACCCTGTGGAGGCCCCTGGGGGGTGGATGAAGGTAGCGGACCCTGGATGGGTGCTCCTACATGCCCTCGAGGAGGCCCTCAGGGCAGAGCCAGGCAGCAGACCCAGGACAGGCACTCCTGGACACCCACAGAGGCCCCTGGGGCAGAGCCAGGCAGTGGACCCAGGACAACTGCTCCCGCATGCCCCCAGAGGCCCCCAGGGGGCGGAGCCAAGCAGTAGACCCGTGATGGGCGCTCCTGGATGCCCTGAGTAGGCCCCAGGCCGTCCCCCCCCCACAGAGCTGACACACCTGGCACAGCTATGCCGGCCGCAGAGGCGCCCAGTGCAGAGCTGCCCTGCCAGCCTCCATCTTGGCTGGGTTAATTTGCATACAGCTGCTCTGATTGGCTGATGGGCATGGCCATGAGCAGAGGCTCAGCCAGCCTAGGCAGGCAGTTGCAACAGAAGCCTTTGGTTTGCTCTAGCTCCATGGCTGCTGGCCTCCATCTTGGCTGGGTTAATTTGCATACAGCTGCTCTGATAGGCTGGTGGGCATGGCTTAGGTGTCTCGGGTAATGGTCAATTTGCATATTACTCTTTTATTATATTAGAGAAATTTGTCATTTTTTTATATTTTGTAAATACTATACTTCATTTTTTATGCAGTATCTAAAAGAATGTTTGGTTTAGAATACATATTAAGCAACTATTTCTATGAGTAAATAAGTTATGACAGGTTGAATAATAAACAACTAATGTAGAATGTGATTAATTCTAAGGAAAAAGTATGTGAAGTAATAATATGGTGAAGGGGTACCCAGCTAGCCTTCTCTTCCTATATCTGTATATTTTGTTTCAATTAATACACACACTCCCCCCAACACATTATGTAATCAGAAACAATAATATTAGAGGACTTGCTCTCTCGCCTGACATTTTTTTATATTGCAAATATTTGTTGAACGTATTTGAAATAGATCTTTAAAATAATTCACAAGATAAAATTATGCTAAATAAATTACACTAGCAAACAGTACATATTTGAAGATTTTTTTAAATAAAAAGGGGAAACAGATTTCACATTCTATAAAAACCTAGGACATTTAATGATTTGAAGAAGGCTGGTTTAGAGCGTGGTGAGTTTTGTTTTCTGTTTTTTAACAGAGACCATTAGATGGAGCATATTATTGGGCTTATTTATTAGGAGAGAGATAAAAGAATGTATATCTATATCCTCTTCAAAGTCTATATAGCCCTGCTGGAGAGGCTCAGTGGTTGAGCCTGTATCTATGAACAGAAGGTCACGGTTTGATTCCAGTTGGGGCATATGCCTGGGTTGCAAGCTCCATCCCCTGTGTGGGCATGCAGGAAGCAGCTGATCAATGATTCTCTCTCATCACTGATTTTTCTACTTATCCCTCCCTTCCTCTCTGAAATAAATAAAAATATATATTTTAAAAAATCTATATAGATTTGTTTTTCAAATCCATGTTATGTATTCCTTTTATGTACCATGCTCCTGGCAAAGTAATATAGTGATGATTAATTAATAGAAAGTAGCTCTTTTCCTTAAAAATAGACTTACTTTTTGTAATCTGAAAGAAAAAGAAAACATTACAATTAAAAATTCTTTAACACATCTGTGTGCGTGCATGCGTGCACGTGCATGTGATCGTGCGCACAGCTGCGCATGTGGATGTGAGTGTGTGTTCTTTCTTTTATAAAACCTTCCCTAAACCTGTGTGAATCAAGTTAGTATATGCCTGGCTCGTGCAATAATTTCTCTTTCAGCCAAAGCAGTACCCTAACAGTATTATTCCAGCAATAAATACCTTCACCTTCCTTTAGTGCATTTGGAAATCTTCAACAGTCCTAGCCAGTTTTGCTCAGTGTTTGGAGCTTCAGCCCATGGACTGAAGGATTAGATTTTGGTCCAAGGCACGTACCTTGGTTGCAGGTTTATGCTTGGGCCTGATCAGGGTTGGTGTGGGAAGCAACCAATTGATGTGTCTCTTTCACATCGATGTTTCACTCCCTCTGTCTCTCCCCTTCCCTTCCACTCTCACTAAAAGCCAATAGAGAAAATATCCTCAGGTGATGATTAACAACAATAAATAAATAAATAAATAAATAAATAAATAAATATCTCCAAAAGTAATAAAAACATTTTAAATCATTTTATATGGCATATTCTGTTTCATAGTAGAAACTGTTTCTTAATATAGAGTATTTAATTTGATGTACTAACAAATTTCCTCAATTTTTATATAGTCATATTATGTATTTTCTATTTATTTATATTTTAAATTATGAAAAATATGTGAGATTATTTACATCTCAGAGCAAATTGGAAGCAACACAAATTACATGATCTGGGATTTAAAAAAATATAATTAATATGATCAAAGTACTTGATTCTGACATTTAAATACTAAAGCTAGTTGATGATTCACTCAATATATTAACAACAGGATAGTAAGTGCTAAAACCAGAATAGAAGTAGAGAACTATATTCGTTTACAGGCAAGTGTATATACAAAAGACAATACTTTCATTAATTGTTAGTGGTGGAGTTCATTCAGAATTCAAATATCAAAAATTTTGGATTAATAAGTAAAGTAATAAATACAAAGGTCTAAAATAGAATGGCTAAAATATTTTAAAGAAGAAAAACAAAGATCGCCCACATTCGTTTAGTATTATTTTGGATTTTAGATGTTTACATTATTTAAATCTAATTTTAAAAATCCTATATAGCCTGGTCAGCATGGCTCAGTGGTTGAGCATCGACCTATGAACCAGGAGGTCACAGATAAGTTCCTAGTTATGGCACATGCCCAGGTTGCTGGCTGGATCTCCAGTGTGGGGAGAGCAGAATCAATGATTCTCTTTCATCATTCTCTCTCTCTCTCTCTCTCTCTCTCTCTCTCTCTCTCTCTCTCTTTTCTCTCTCTCTCTCTCTCCTTTCATCATTCCCTCTCTCTCTCTTTTTCTTCTCTCTCTCTCTCTTTCCCCCTAACCTTTTCTCTCTGAAATCAATTTGGGAGAAGAAGAAAAAATCCTATAAAAATACCATTTCTCTATACCATGTCTATTGGGGAGAAATAGCTTTTTAATTAAACACAGGATCAATTTACAGTTTACTTATATAAACACTGATTGAGCACCCACTAGGAGTAGGTGAAAAGACAATGATATAAACCCTAATCATTAGTATTTAGAGGAATTTGACCCAATGAGACATAGATATTTGAAAAATATGTGCCAATGTAATGTGGTAGAATCTATGAGAATTGATATGCAGGATATTATGAAAGTATAGAAAAGAAAAATTTATTCCAGGCAGGAAACATTGCTTCCCAATAGGATAGGAATTTCTTGTCAAGGTTATCTCAGAACCTTGGGATGGAAATAGTTGTGTTGTTTTTATCAGATTTCTACCCAATTCCCATTTTCCAATAACCAAAACACATACGCAGAGTCTTACTCTTTTTCTTCTAGTAAATATAACTTCTCTTCTCTGAAGAGAAAGCCCCTTTAGAAATAAATTTCCCCTGTCTCATTTATTGTCCTGACACACTGGCCAGCGCACAGATTCTTTCTGCTCCTGGAGGCCCCTTTCCACACTGATTTACGAGTAATCTATCCCTCTGTCTCCTAAATTTCTGTTCTTCATTCAGATTATATACCATTCTCATTATTTAGAACATTGCTAATCTCTCTGAGCAGGAAATCATTTTTTAACCCATTTCATCTTCTTTCTCAGTAAGATCTGGTCAGACCCTCAAACATTTATATATTTGATACAGAAAGTCTCATTTCCAAAATGCTTAATACATGTTTTAGAATGAACAAAATGACAATGCAGCTTTAGGAATTATAGCTCATCTATTCATTTATATGGTACCTAGAAGTCCAGTGCACAAAATTTGTGAACTGGGGGAGGGGGAATCCCTCAATCAGGACTCTCCCTCTCACAGTCCAGGACTCCACAGGAGTAGGCCTAAGCCAACAGTCAGACATCCCTCTCACAGTCCAGGACTCCTTGCTCTTTATCGCCCACCTGCTCTGCTAGGCTTGTGGCTCCTTAGTGCTGCTGCAAAGGCCGGAAAGGTTTCCACCACCCAGCTGTTCTTGCCAGCTGTGAGCCTGGCTTCAGGCTGAGCAGCACTCCCCCTGGGGGAGCACACTGACCAGCAGGGGGCAGCTTCTTGCTTGAGCATCCAATCTTTCTGCCATTTGGTTGATTTGCATAACAGGCTTTTATTATGTAGGATAAACGTACTACTTATTTCTTCACCACCCATGCCTTATGGCATCATCCACAAAAGTTTAACATTATCAATCTATGCTACTATCACTATCATATACTGTTAATTGCTTTTGTGAAATGTCTGGGTTAAAAATACATATCTTTATTTTTTTTAATATATTTTATTGATTTTTTACAGAGAGGAAGGGAGAGGGATAGAAAGTTAGAAACATAGATGAGAGAGAACATCGATAAGTCACCTCCTGCACACTCCCCACTGGGGATATGCCCGCAACCAAGGTACATGCCCTTGAGTGGAATCGAACCTGGGACCTTGAGTTCACAGGACACTCTATCCACTGAGCCAAACCGGTTAGGGCAGTATCTTTATTTTATAGTGCAGGTTTAGATTCAAAATACAATATCCAAGAAGGTACAGATATTTCCCATAGGCCCTCTGTCTCCACACATGCATATTGCACAGCCCACTTCTCACCAGAGTGGTACATCTTATCTAATAAAAGAGTAATATTGAAATTGACCATTTCTATGGGATGCCTAAGCCACGCCCACCAGCCAATCAGAATGGCTGTATGCAAATTAACCCAGCCAAGATGGAGGCCGGCAGTCAGGGAGCTGAGTAAACAGGCAGCTTCCATTGCAGCAGGAGTAAAACTGTTTGCCAGCTGGGCTTCTCCCCGATCCAGGCAACAACATATTTGCAACATTGTCTCAATTATAGAAGGCTCAGGGCCCTGACTACTAATGCAACATTCTTTCAATTTTAGAAGCCACGAGCTGACTTGCTTAGGCCTCGGCTTAAAGGAACAGCTTATCAATTATAGTAGATAAATAAACCCCAGAAACCTGCTTCTAGGCAGCCTTGCTGGGACATTGGGTCAATGGGAGCTGTGGGAAGCCTGAAAGCCTGAAAGCGCCCCTCAGCCCATCACCCATGCTGGCCACACCCCAATGGGGTGAGGGATCCCACTGAGGGGCTTGGCCAACCTGAAAACAGCCATCAGCCCCTCACCCAGGCTGGCCAGGTACCCCAGTAGGGACCCAAAACCTGAAGCCAACAGTCAGATATCCCTCAATTTTTATATAGTCTGTGGCCAGTCTGCAAACAGCCATCAGCCCCTCACCCAGGCTGACCAGGCACACCAGCAGGTGGACATCCCCAGAGGGGTCCCAATCTACGAGAGGGCACAGGCCAGACTGAGGGACCTCCCAAATGCACAAATTTTAGTGCACCAGGCCCCTAGTTTATTATAATTGATTAATCTAGACTAATCTAATCTAATAATCTAATAAAAGAGTAATATGCAAATTAACCACCACTCTGAGACACCTAAGCCATGCCTATCCGTCAAGCCATGCCCACCAGCCAATCAGAATGACTATATGCAAATTAACCCAGCCAAGATGGTGATTAATTTGTACACACAGGCTGGGAGCAAAGACTGAAGACAGCCTAGAAGGAAGCCAAGTGCTGCAGAAGGGATCCAAGCGGCAGAGAAGGGAAGGAGTGAGGCAGCAGAGATGGGGGGAAGCGAGGCAGCAGAGAAGGAAGCAAAGCCTGCCACGGTGGGGTTCGCTCCCTTCTCTGCTTCGCTCCACCTCAGGAAGCCCTATTCTTGCAGGAATCTGCCTGCAATGGGCTTCTAGTAAGTCATAAGCACTTACCATTTACAGTTTACCTTAGGGTCCCAGTGTTTTTTCTCCTGTGCAATTATATTAATTTTAAAGTACATGCATAGCATAACTATGTAGACCTAATGTACCTCACATAGAAACTTCTCTTCATTTCAATATGTCTTACATTTTTCTAGGTTCAGATACCAATGTTCAGAATGTACATGAAGTGTAAAAAGATAATATTTATCATGTAGTTCATTTTAAACAGATATTATTGAAGGATAAGTAAAATGTTAATTATCATTTTTAAAGAGCTTGGTGATAATTAGTTCTTATTGTTCAATATTTCATTAAAAGATCTAATTAAAATGATTTACAAACTCTAGGTTCCAGGAAGACGAGCATCATCCAGTTCCTCATAACAACCAAGTAAAATGGAATGAGTAAAAACCAAGAAGCCATAATGAGGAAAGCATAAAGATCCATTTTATCTGATATGGTATGCATTACTCGGCTCAGGCTGCCATAACAACAAACCACAGACTGTGTGGCTTCGACCACAGAAATTCATTTTCCCACGGTTCTGGAGACTGGAATCCAAGACCAAGGTAGCAGCAGGATTGGCATCTGTTGAGACTTCTCTCCTTGGGTGGCAGATGGCTGCCTTCTTGCTGTGTCCTCATATGGCCTTTCCTTTGTGCTCATGCGTGAAGAGAGAGAGAGATCTCTGCTGTCTTTTTCTCTTTTCATCAGGATCCCAGTCTTATTGGAATAGGGCCTCACCTTTATACTCCATAGACCTTATGTACCTCCCTAAATGCATCCCCTCTAAATAGTCTTAACATTGGGGTTAAGGCTTCAGCATGTGAATTTTGAAGACATAGCTTCATAACAGGGGTCCATGCAATACGTCCTGCATATTTAAGTTTTAGAAAGGCTTACTTTAGAATTTTAAGGACAATCTTAAAATATATTACACGTTGCATTAGATAAAACCCTTCTATACATTAACGTGCTATGTCTACCTTACTATTCCTAATGTATTCACTGATGCAACAGTCCATTAGTAAGAAACCACTGCTCATCTATTGTCCTCTAAAGAGTTGAAAGCATGGCCCCCTATTTACAGAAGCCAAATGTATATAGAGACATATATAGATAGATATATAGATATAGATTATGAGTCTAACTGAAATATGACCAGACCTCTTCAGGCATTCTATTTTATTAATATTTTTAGCTTGAGATAATGTTGCTGAGTGTATCCTACAAATTAAAAATTCAACTTCAAAAGTATGAGCAACTATTAAGAATAAGTAACTCATTTATTTACTCAGTGCCCCTTTCATTCAAGGAGCTACATGTTTTCTAGTCCAATTTGGTTCACTGGGACTGAGGTCAGCTACTTCCTTTCCCATTGCTTGTATAAACTCCTCTATATTGTCAACCTACAGTCATTGTGCCTATTCAATGCCAACAGGAATCCCCAATTTGCGGTACAGTGAAGAAGGAAACTTTATTCTGTGCACAACAGCTCAATGGGAATATAGCATGATAGTGAAAACAGCAAGGCTGAGAAGCAGCCCTGGATCCAGGTCCCTCTCTACCTAGACAGTTCTGATCTGCACTACACTGGTCTGCTCTGCTCAGAGGTTTCAGCTCAGCCAAGGAGATGCACTCATCGGTGGAAAGGGAAGGGATGTGAGCGCCTGTATGGACAGAAATCCTGACCCTCCTCCCTGATTGCCTGTCCTCATGCAAATAAGGACTTCAAGTTCTTGCAGTTGGATTGGTCCAAAAGGCACTGTCCTGATTGATCAGAATAGTTCCACTCTGGTTGATCAGACCTGCACAGCTCCAGTGGGATGAGAAAAGTCTCAGTCCTATTGGTTGAAACCGGAGTCCAGGGACTCCTTTCTAAGGGCTGGCTCAGATGGCAGAAACAGTGCAGGCAGGAAGTTCAGTGCAGAGGAGGGTAGTTCAGTTCAGGCCTCTCCCTGAATTGAGATTTGTGTGAGTTCCCATGTAGAAATGGCTGCTGTGCTTTTTTATTTTATCCTTTTTAATTTTTTTTTTAAATTTGAGCCGTTGGCCACCATGGTTTCTTTCTCAGCGTTCACAATATCAAGGTCACTCAAAAATGGACCATCCCCACCTTACACACCTTTTCCCTTATCAGTCATTTGTTTATGGATTAGAAATAATCAATTCCAGTCCCTTCTTTGAGCTTTGAGTAATGATGTCAGTGTGGCTTGCTTTTGCATGTGTTTTCCTGGCAGGTCAGCTCACTACTATATAATCTACCGTCCAGTTCAAAGGTCTGCTGATTGGCAAGCTGTCAGCTGGGACCATGGAGGCAGCTGAGTCACTGCATGCCTCTCGTCATCCAGCAGTCTAGCTCAAGCTTATTCACATGGCGGCACCAGGGTTTTAGGAGCAATAAGAGAACACATCCTGATGTGCAAGCACTTTTTAAGTTTCTGCTTGCATCATATTGTCTGTTGCCTGTTAGCCAAATCAAATAACATAGTAAGCTATAAGTCACTCTAGGAAAGGGCTACCCAAGGTGGGGATAAAAAGAACTGTGAACGCCTGGGGGTGTTACTGCAATCATACACTATAACACAAAAGAGCTGGGATCACTTTGAAGCATCATGCTTAGAGTAGAGGGTGCATGTCTCAGAAAGGAGATTAGATTGGGGCTAGATACAGATGCCAGAAGGTAAAACATTGGACACCCAGTCAGTGTTCACTGAGAATTAGAGAATTATTCAGAAGTGATGCACCTGGGAACCTACCAAACTCTTAGTTCACACATGCCAACTCAGCTTATTAGTTTCCACAGAAAAAGCTTAGAAATATATGATGATAAGTACTGAATACAAGAAGATCAGCAGAGAATAGTAAAGAGAAGTTCCGATGCAGATGCTGGGAATTGTCTAGGTTCTTTCGGGGGCTAACACTTCCACCACGACCACATCCACCCACCCCCTACTAATGTTCATTTGTGCAGCTTTCATCTCACTCCTGATTCTGCTCTATAGTAAACTAGAGGCTCAGAGCACAAAAATTTGTGCTCTCATGGGGCGGGGGGAGGGGTCCCCTCAGCCCGGCTTTTGCCCTCTCGCAGTTTGGGACTCCTCAGGAGATGTCCATTTGCTGGCTTAGGCCCACTCCCCAGGGGATCGGGCCTAAACTGGCAGTCAGACATCCCTCTGGCAGCCCAGGAGCCCTTGGGGGATGTCCACTTGCCAGCAGGGAGCAGGCCTAAGCTGTAGTTGGATATCCTTAATGCTGCTGAGGAGACTGGAGAGGCTCCCGCAACCACAGCTGTCCTGGCAGCCATTAGCCTGACTTGTAGCTAAGCAGAGTTCCCCCTGTGGAAGTGCAATGACCAACAGGGGGCAGCTCCTGCATTGAGCGTCTGCCCCCTGGTAATCAGTGTGTGTCATAGTGACCAGCCATTGCCAGTGGTTCTGCTGTTAGGGTCAATTTGCATATTACCCTTTTATTATATAGGACTCTGATCAATCTTCTAGACCAATGGCATATACCCATTCATTAGTCCCCATGATAATTTCAGGTATGGCACTAAGGTGCCAATCTAATCTCTTTGTGCTTCTCCTTGTAAATACAATGGCTGACAGGTGGACCCACTATAAAACATTCATCTCCATGTCCAGGATTTATGTTTGATAACAAGAGTAAGAGAAACATTTATTCTTCTGAATGGTTTGCTATACAAACGTGGGGGCTGAAGCAGTTGAAATCATTTCACTGCCCCAGAGAAAACCTGAAGCCTGAGTCTGAAACACTAATATATGAAAAGGCAGCAACACACAACCCGAATAAAGCAATGGAAAAACTCTAAAACATGCACATTACTCCTAAAGTACTTCCCTTTCTTATTTAAACTGGTATGAGTGTGTGATGTTTTCCCCCCTATGGCTCATTTGCTTTTATTCTGCTAGTGCTATCAACTACTTCCTCTTTTATTTGAAACAAGCCAATCAACTGACCAATGAAAAGTCAAGATTATTAGTGAAATAAAGTCATTAAAATAGAAAGGGGGAGGGCTATGTTTCATCATTCTTTCAGCATAAAACATTGGCAATCCCACAATTGGGATTCAAATGTGATATAATAGTTCCTTAAAACCATATATTAAGGGCCAATATCTTACTTTGTGAAATATCACACAAGCACATAGGTTTATTCTGAACTAGTAGTGAAGATATAGGACAGGTGAATGATAATAGCTAGGATTTCAGAAGTCAAAGTCAAGATAAAAAAGGGAGCTGATTAGAAATTAATTTCTGAATTTTTTCCTCTTTGTATACTCTTTTTTTAGAGTTTTATAATCTCTTAGATATGTTTTGTGATAGGACAATGAATTATTATATCCTATTTTGTTCAAACTAGGAAATTTAATTTGGATTGAGTGTATGTACATGTTTTATAAAATTCAATAATCTCTTTGGTCATGAATGATTATTTCCACTAATATTGAAAAATATGTTTATAGTGAAAATAAACTTAAAGAAAAATAAAATACAATCACTGAATTAAATATTTTCAGTTCATGCTTGAGAGGGAAAGAGGGGAGAACATCCCCAAATGAATTCATTTAGCTCCACTGTATATATGTACCACAGCTCTTTTACCCACTTAGCCATAAAATAGGAATGAAATCTTACTATTGTGGCAACATAGATGGAACAAAAGGGTATTATGCTAAGGAAAATAATTCAGTCAGAGAATGAGAAATTCCATTTGATTTCACTTATCTGTGGAATCTAAAGAACAATATAAATGAACAAACAAAACAGAAGTAGATTCATGAATACAGAGAACAAACTGGTGGCTGCCAGATGGGAGGGGAGTTGGAGACCTGGGTAAAAACAATAAAAGGATTGAGAAGAACAGATTGATAGTTACAAAATAGTCATGGGGATGTAAAATACAGCACAGGAAATATAGTCCATAATATTGAAATAATTATGTGTGATGCCAGTTGGGTACTGAAAATATCAGGGAACACTGTAGTAAAGTATATGATTGACTAACCAGTATGTTACACACCTGAAACTAATATCATTGAGTGTAAAGTGTAATTGCAAAAAATATTGAAATTTTAAAACATCATTTTAGCTCCATTGACCTTAGTTATGCTTCTATAACTATGTTGATATTTACTACTGCCTTAACTAAATCTCTATATTAAAACAAAAACTTTTTCCAAACCAGCTTTCTTTCTCCTCCCAGCTGTCTGGAAAGCCACATTACAGAAGTGATGATACTGATATCATTGTATTTAGCTATCTATACATATAAAAGCCTAATATACAAATAGACTGAACAGTTGGACAACTAACCAACCAACCAGTACTTATGATGTGTGCTGACCACTAGGGGGTGTGCATGGAACATGGCTGGCTTTGGAAGAAAGCAGCAGAGCATGGAACATGGCGGGCATTGGCCGCAATGGGATGGTGGACCAAGTGAGTGGGGGTGCCAGACCAAGGCAGAGCACCAGTAGCTGTCACAGAGGCGAGGTTCCAGTGGTTACTGAAAATTCTTTGCTCCTGTGTGCCGCCACAGTCCTGCCTGGTGCTTGCACCTGCTGCCAAACACCTGGCACTGGCCCTGATTGCAAGGCACCGTCAGTGGGTGTGAGAGGCAGCTGCTGGCCCCAATCACACCTCAGGGCTTCTCTACCTCCCCTTGCTCCTTAGGGGCAATCTGGGCTAGCAGCTGCCTCTTGCACCCACTGCTGGCACCAGCCCCACTTGCACCTGCTGTTGGCACTGGAAATGCTACTGGCACCTGCTGCTGGCGCAGGCCCCACTCGCAGCTGCTGCTGGCACTGGCCCAAATTGCTTTGCACCATCAGCATGTGTGAGTGGGGCCAGCGCTGCCAATGCATGGGGCTGGCAGTGGGAATGGGGCTGCTGGCAGACAGGGATCTGGGGTCGTGGCAGGAGAGGCTGGGCAGGGGCATGGAGGATGGGCCAAGATCAGCCCCTGTGCCCACTGCTGCATCATGGCCCACAGTTCCTTTCAAGGTGCAGGAATTCATGCACTGGGCCCCTCGTTCATTAATAATGGGAAAGGAGCAAAGGGAAGAGCAGAAATGATAGGCATGTTATTTGGGCAGCTTCACCAGGAAGTTGCAACTTTGCATCCCCCAGGGAACCACTGGCCCTAAACACTGGGGGAAGGGATCCAATAAAGAGAAGATAGCACATTGGGTAATAAAGTTGAGAAAATACTTGCCTGTCAATCAAACCTGGGAACAAGACAATTGACTATGAGTGGGCATGGCTACTGCAAGCCTGTGAAAATTTGGGAATATATAATCCCCTAAACAAGGGAATGCTTTCTGTTATTGCTCTTGCGCTCTTAGTTAGCTAGATAGCTCTTGGCTACCTTGCATTCACTAGTGTTTCCTTTATAGCCATGTGAACTTGAGGACTCCATAGGCAATGGACTGATGGACTGGAGCAGGGAAACACAAACTGAGCTAGCCTGATGCTGTATTGGACTATGTCTGAACATGAAATGGAAATGCTAAACACTGGTTCTGATTTTAGCTCTACTGAAATCCCAGCTACACTTCTTTCATGGCAGGACAAAGGGAAATCAGACTTTGGAGACCCAGGGGTGTAATTCCACAAAAAAGAAAGCTTTGTATTATATCTTATCCTCCCAATCATGTCTCAGAAAATTCTTTTTCTTGGAGTATCTAAAGAAATCCATTCCCACTAGCAATCGGGGGAGACCAGAACCTCTCCCCTCCATTAACAATATCATATCACTTATAAGATAAAACACATCAGTGGAAACCTAGTATTCAGACACAAAAGGTCTGAAGTAGAAAGTAAGATTTAAAGTGGCATGAATTAGAATGAAAGAACAATAATGCATCTTTACCAAGACTACTAAAATCACTAAAATAAATGTTGAGCCAATAATTTTGTAACCAACATGAAACAAATTACCTTCATTTTTATTTTTATTTTAACTTTAATGGAATATAAAATCAGTGCTATTTGCTAAGGAGAAAATCTATGTTAATTAAAGTTTGTTTGCTTTTAAGAAAGGTACATATTAACCAATTTTTTTAGAAAAAGCTTTTTCCAAATTGCAACCAATTATACCCATATTTGGTTTAATTAGCTTCTGCTATGTGTCATTTTGATTATTTCACTCCTTTACTTTATATGACCTGACCAGTCTAGACAAAACACCCTCTAATTTAATTTATTCAAATTTTAGTAGTCTTCTCCCCTCCCCACAGGTTCTTGGACCTTGACTCACTCTTGAATTTAAGAAAGAATTGGAATTACAAACAGTTCCTCTTTCAAGGGCTCTTCTCAAAATTGGTTGCCCTCAGGGAAAAACATCACTAGCTCAACTGTCAGACCTTTCTCACTATTCATTCTATACCCTCAAAACAAGAAAGGTTGTATTCCAACCTATACAAGAAAAGTTCTTCTTCCTGCAATCATAGACCTCCATGAGTGTTCTTCTTATTGTAATAGTCCCTCTCCTCCTATTGCAATTGTCCACTTGAGTAAATTATCTCCTGTCCTACATCAACTTATCTTGTATTTGACAGTTTTCAAGGTAGCCTTAGTCAATTTCATGCCACAGTCCAGAAGATTATACACTGGTTTATCAGAAAAATAACTGAATAAAATACATCAATATCTAGTTAAAAAATAACTAGTTACATGTCACAATAGATTCTTGACACAATCTATTTCTATAGTACTGTCCATAGCTTTAAGATTAAGATGTATACATCTTTAAGAGTTCTCTTTTAAATCAACATTTTTTTTTTTTATTTCAGAGAGGAAGGGGGAGAGGGAGAGGGAGAGGGAGAGGGAGAGGGAGAGGGAGAGGGGGAGAGAGAGAGAGAGAGAGAGAGAGAGAGAGAGAGAGAGAGAGAGAAACATCAATGATGAGAGAAAATCTTTGATTGGCTGCCTCCTGCACACCCCACACTGGGGATTGAGCCCACAACTTAGGCATGTGCCCTTGACCAGAATCAAACCTGGGACCTTTCCATCCATAGGCCAACGCTCTATCCACTGAGCCAAACCAGGTAGGGTGAGTTCTTTTTTACAGATGATAAAACAGATGGGTTAAAACAGTTAGATGGGTGTTCTAACACCATGTGTTCAACCACTTACACTATACCTCCTCCTAACTTCCCCCAAATAAGCTGTTCTTTTTTATACTTCCTCCCAGTTAGATTCCACAAGAGAGAAATAGTGCCATATCATCCCTCAAAATACTATTTGGTTGGAATGCTTCCAAAATTGTGTTTTAATTTTGGATTTAAACATTAAACGTGTAATTTAGTTGTTAAAATTGTAGCTATTTATTTTACCTTACATACTTGGTGTTAAGCTCCTTTAAAGTAATATGCGAATTAAGAAAATCTATATGTATATTTATGCAAAATAAAATGCAAATGTAACCACCTAGTGCTTTCACAAACATGTGTTCCCTTTAAGATAGAAGTAATGGTATGAAGAGCCTGCTCATTTGCTTTGGCTTATCCAAGGATTCCATGCCAACATAGAAAGATTTACCCAATTCCAAGTTGAGAGTTATTGATGTAATTTTTCTTCTCCTATAACATTTTCTTTAAAAGTTCAGAAAAGTAAATAAGTAATATAACCATTTAGATACTAGAATTACCAATATTTAGAATTCCCAGTATAAATCTGAACAATGAATTAGACATTTTAAAACAAATAGGCATTACAGGTAAAAGAGCAGTATTTCTTTATCTCATTACTATCCAGACCCCGTTTAATATTCGTAAATTTAATTTCTGTTACTTCATCACTTTAAAAAGTTTGTTTCATAAAAAATGCATGCTATTTCTTTTAATGATTAAAAACGTACTTCCAAACTCTCTTACGGTAACTCACATTTTCCTATAAACATTGTGTTTTGGTGATCTATCTACATTGAAATGTGTATTGGTCATTGAGAAATGTTATTGGTGGAAGTAGAGTTCTTGAGGTGCCACCAGAAAACAATTTCCTGAGGCCTTCATTGAAGACTCAAGTTTCATGGAAAGCTTTATTAATTAAGGGAGTTCCCCACCAAGGCCCCATCTCTGTCTGGCCCATCATGGAAAAAAGTCTAATCTTGTCTTCCTTCAGCAGGCCAGAATTAAGGCCACTGCCCAGGTCTCTGTGTTCGCAGCTGCAGTACATTGTGTGTGGGGGTTTGCATGGCCGTGGGCCAAGTGGCTGCTTAAACCCACATGGCTTTGGAGAGATGGGGCAAGTGTAGGCTATGGAGCAAGAGAGAGAGCAAGTAAGAGTGATCTTGAGAGAAAAAAGAGGAGGAACTCATTGTCTGGGGATGTTAGCCTTTCAAGAATTCCTGTGTTTGCAGTGGCTCCACCCTCCTAGCCAATAATCTTTCTCTCCAGGCTACACAGACAGGCAAGCATCTTTCCTAGATCACCCTGAGTTCACTGCACATGTGTCCACCTCCCTCTTTGTGATCTACAGGGAATGGACCCATGATTCCCTGAGAGCGTGAAGCTGTAGCTTCCCGGTGAAGCTGCCCAGATGCATGCTTATAATGTCTGGCCTTCCCTTTGCTTTCTTTTCTTAATTAATATCAACTAGATAATTACAATGACAACAGAAACATTTGATAATCGATTGTGCTGTGTGATAGTATATGTTGCAAATAAACTTAATAATAATTACCTATGACCATACTGATGGACAGTTTTCCCCAATAGTTTACTATAAAAGCAATGCACATTGTTACGCCTATATTCTATTACAATTATATAATAGACTTTTTTAGTATATTTCTAAAAGGGAATTGATTTCATGGGACCTTAATGGATTTAACTGTATCCCTCCAAAATTCAAGTGTTTGATTCTCAACTCCAAGTACCTCAATGTGTGTCCGTATTTAGAGATAGGTCTTTAGAGAGAAATCAATTAAGATGCAGTCATTAGAGCAGACCCTAATCCAGTGTGATTGGTGTTGTTATAAAAAAGGTAAATTTGGGCCCTAGCCAGTTAGCTCAATGTCCAGAGCGTCAGCCTTAGGACCAAAGTGTCCCAGGTTAGGTTCTGGTCAAGGGCACATACCTCGGCTACAGGCTCCTCTCCAGCCCAGGCCCTGGTCAGGGCTTCTGCAGGAGACAATCAATCCATGTGTTTGTCTCACATTGATATTTCTCTCCGTCTTTTCCTATCTCTTCCACTCTCCCTAAAATTCAATGGAAAAATATCCTCAGTGATTAACAAACAAAAAGAAAAGGAAATTTGGAACAGTCACACACACAAAGAGAACATAATGGGAAGACGAAAGCAGAGATAAGGATGCTGCTGCTATAGGACAAGAAACACTAAAAAGTGTCTATAAACCACCTGAAACTAGAGGAGAGGCACAGAACAGATTCTTCTGCACAACTCTCAGAAGAAACTAACCTTGTAAACACTTGATCTTGGACTTCTGGCTCCCAAATCTGGGAGCCAATATATTTCAATTGTTTAAGCCACTCAGCTTGTGGTGTTTTGTTATGTTAGCCCTAGAAAACTAATAGATAGAGTATATACACTTTTCAACTTTATTAGACACTACCAAATATCCTCTAAATTAATTTTCACTACTACTAGCAGTTTTCTTTCTTTTCCTTTCTTTCTTTCTTTCTTTCTTTCTTTCTTTCTTTCTTTCTTTCTTTCTTTCTTTCTTTCTTTTTCTTTCTTCCTTTCTTCTTTTCCAATCTTCCTTTGGGACAACTTAACTTACCAAAGAAACTGCTAGTCCTAGAAGGACTCACCCAATAACATTCTTAAATGATAAGTTAGTGAAGAAAGAGTGCTTCTCTCTCTCTTGTCCCTTCTTTTTAGAACTACAGTTAAAAGAATCTTTTCTTTCTAATCACCATGGTCACAGGCTTCCTCT
>PVJC01015238.1:0-35350 GCA_004026665.1 Murina feae
TCCGTGAATGCACACGCAGGCTGCGGGCGCACTGGCTCGTTTCCTGCGCGAGGACATTCGGGAGCGTTCTTGCTGGCCTCCGTCTGGGTTTAGATTGGCTGCGATTCCCTTCAACATCCATTTTTCTGATCACCTTTGCCTTCTCCTAGGTACGTCATTCAGAAGACATTTGCTTGCCCTGGTCAGTGTGTTCCGTGGTTAGAGCATCAGCCTGTGCACCCAAGGGTCTCGGGTTCGATTCCTGGTCAAAGGCATGCACCTGGCTTGCAGGCCACCCCCGTCCCAGTTGGGGCACAGGTGGGAGACAACCAAGGGATGTGTCCCTCATCAGTGTCTCTCTCTCTGTCTTGCCGTACTTCCCTTCCACTCACTCTAAAAAAAAAAGAAAAAAAATCAATGGAAAAATATAGAAGATTAACCAAAAACAAGGAAAACGTTATGGATGAGAGATTTGAACGTGGGGCTTCAGGAGTGATCGCGCATGAGTGGGGCTCGCAGAGTGGGGTTAGTGCCCCGATATCAGACTCCGCCCACTGACACCTCAGTCTTGGACTCCAGCCCCAGGCCTGTGAATGCCCGTGGGGGTTAACCCAGTGCCCGGTGATGTGGCCAACTGCCCTGGGTCACAGGCTATCCCGCACCCAGACCAGACCTCCACCCACCCAGAGGGGTCACTTGATAACAGGTGTCCTCCCCACATTTTCACATCTAAAACTTGGGAGACTTAAAAAAAAAAAGTCAAAGAAAAAAGCAAGATTCCATAAACTCAGCAAGAATTCTATTTTTTTTTTTTTAAAAAAAAAAACCTCTCACAAGAAATTGAAAAGATTTAATTTCCAGTATCATCCAAAGATGGCTTCAATCATTAGAAAACGATTTCCTTTGGAAGCAATTGAGTTTGACATCTAATTTGATTGCTGTCCATTACATGAGGGACCATGTGGCAGCGACAGTTTTAAAAACGCAGCTGCATTTCATCCGAAGCTTTGTCATCGCAAACACACGGCACTTCATAAGCTCGTGGAGTCTGTGTTTTTTGCAAAATCTGCATTTAATATTTTCAGAGCTTAATTTGCCCTTCAAACCCATCACTACGTACATTCTTCCCTCAGCCACAGTCTTACACTGACGTTGGAGCTAAACTTGGGTGAAATGGATGGCTACCCAGGAAATGGTATCTGCGGATGCCCTTCCACACCCAAACCCACATGCTGTCACTTTTAGAACCTTCTGGAGCCGCCACGATGAACGAGAGTTCTGTCTGATGACCCACTTTGGAGAAAAAACCTGGTCCCCAAACACCAGGTCCCAGGTGCAAACAGAGCCCTAGCAATCAGTGACCCCGAAGATGAGGGACCCCATCCCACGAGTGGCCTGCATGGCCACACACAGGTACAGCATCTGGGTGCTGGCTGTCTCAGCCGTGTCCTGCTCACTGAGGACTAACCTGAGGGGTATTCTGTGACCTCCTGAAATACACACCAGTCCCGCCTCAGCCTGGTCCGAAGGGGCACCGCTGACAGAACTTGCCCCTGGCCCGACCGGAGCTCCACAGTGTGAATGGCTTGAGTAAAAGAAAAGCGCATCCGAGCCTTGTTCTTTTGACCAAGTGCCCGAGTGCCGGCAGCTATTGTAATCCCTCAGCAGATTTGACATGGAGCCAACACCACTGATTTTGGAACTGAAAGTGATTGAGGCTTCAGGCGTCCATGGGACTAAAACAGGATTTTCTTCTGTTGGAAGGTCAAGACGTGCCATTGACTAAAGCATCCATTTCTATCACCAGGAGTCCTGAGGGCTTCTTCCTAACAGGACGGGAAGATGTCGGTCTCCATGGCAGCCCAGCTCACCACCTGTGTAGGGCCTGCCATTGTTTCAGATGTGGAATATCACTCAGCCTAGAGGAGGGAGACAGGACTCTGTCACCATGACACGGCGGGCTGGTCTCACACCCTCAGCTGGAAAGTTGCACATAGAACACACAACACACACGAGTCCAGTGCAGGCTGCTACTGTCCTCAGCACACATGTGGCCTGTGCAGATTCAGGCCTGCAGTCAGCCTAGGAACCAGCTCATGACCCAGGACGTCCGGCAGCTCTTCTGTGCCGGGTCCCCCACATCCCCTGCCCTGAGTGGGACTCTGAGTGGGACTTGGTGACCTGCTTCCCACTGTTCTTGCTATTTCGGGGGATGGTCGCTGGTTTTCTTTGTTCAACGTACGTCAGGAAAAGCTAGCCTGGCAACCGTCTTCTCATCCATCAGAGAGCACAGGGCACAGAAAAGGAGCCCTTAGCTTTCAGAGCTGGGTGTAGGTAAATGGAAATAACATATTTTATCTTACACAATCTCAGGACTTCCTGGGCTCGAGCCATTCACATGATATAAAAAAGAAATGTCCAGAGGAGAGGGGGGCTCCCAGAGGATGTGCCCCCCACTTGCCTGAGCAGAGCCAGGAGGGGCTCCTTGTTGTGAGGCCCCCCCCCCAGCCCAGCAGGGCAGCAGGTCCAAGCAGGTGTCCTAGTTAAGCACCTGGGAATGTGCATGAATGCTCCTCACTGTCTAGACCAGTGGTCGCCAACCGGTGGTCTGTGAGGTCCTAAAGGTTGGAGACCACTGGTTTAGACAAGACTGGGGTTCCCAGGGAGGCCACATAGGGGCCAAGGGGGCAGGAAGGTCAGGGAGGAGGGTGCAGAGCATGGCGACCTCACTGTGGGGGGACCCCTGCACCCCCCGCCTTGAGGCACCAACATCAGTGCTGACCCATACCCCGGCCAAGAGGAGAAGGGGGAGCTCCTCAAGGTGGAGTGTTTCCTCCAAGAAGCTGAATCAGCTAGAAACTCGGGGACCCTGCATCCACCCCGGGTATCCCTCCTCCTGTGTGGCAGGTGGTGGGCACATGACATTAAGTGACAAGTTATGGGAAACAGACCAGAAATGCTAGAAAAACTCTGATTCTCCCTCTCGACCAAGGTGAGAAAATGGAGATGTGCTTATCATTGAATCTTACAAGCATAAAAAATACATGTATGTTATAGAAATGGTTATATAACCATGTCACTGCAGAGACAGGACCAGAAAAAAATTACACTAAAACGATGGTTGTGCTTGGCCAGCGTGGCTGTTGACCTATAAACCAGGAGGTCACAGTTTGATTCCTGGTCAGGGCACATGCATGAGTTGTGGGCTCGATCCCCAGTGTGGGGTGTGCAGGAGGCAGCTTATCCATGATTCTCATGATTGATGTTTCTCTCCCTCTCACATCCTCTCTGAGACCAATAAAAAATATTTTAAAAAATTATCGTTGTATTGTTCTTCGATCTCAGATAGATGCTTGCTGTCTCTCACTCTGAAAGGCCTTTTATTGTCTGATGAGCAGGACCAAGCCCAACGCTGGACCCACCCCTGGGCCCTGTGTCAGAGCTGCCTCCAGGAACCTGGGTCTGGATCAGGAATGAAAAAAATAGTTCCATTTCTTACCCCCACTCCTTGCTTCTCCTACCTCCTATTCTCTGAAGACTTCTCTCTTCTATATTCTGATTTAATTAAAGCATCCTCTGGGGGCTGGTACTTGGGGATTTTTCCCAAACACAGCCCAGATCGGTGGAGCAAAGAGGAGAAACCAGTTGTAGGGAAAACGCACTTCCTGGAGTTGCAATTAAACTACAATTTCAGAAAGGGCACTTTACAGGCATCCAGCATCCAGGAACTGAAGTTGAGGGGCTCTGGTTCCCTCTGCGGCAACCATCCCGCCCGCTGGGACCGGTTTCCCTGGGGAGGAGGGTTTTAGCAGCTGCACCCTGCTCTGTCCTCCCACTGGAGAAGAACAGAGACCTCCCCCTACTGAGCCCAGTGCTTCCAGGTGGCTTGTAAGTCTTACACTACTTCCTCAATATCGCTGGTCATGTAATCTTACAAATTCTCCCTTCACTTCCGCACTCAATCTTATTTTACTTTTTTCCCAAGGAGTCTGAAAAATAGCACAATAGAAAATTTGATTTCTAAGGATTTCTATAAACAAAATAATACTTTTTAAAATGCTCTCACAATCTTACGCCATACGTTTCGGAAGGCTCCTCACAGAGGCTCCAGGAAGAAGTTGTAGCCCTTCACAGGCTGTTGCTGGACAAGCTCCCTCCTGCAGGTCTGGCTGATTATGGCCCTAAGGGTGACGCTCGGATCACACTATTAACTGAGGGTCGGTACTTAGGACCTGCCGATGAGACACCTTGGTAGCGAGACGTAAGGCCTGGATCATCCAGGTCCACAGAGCTGGGCTGAAACCCTGCGATTCTAGAATTCGTTGAAATTTGTTGTGTAACCCACGCCTATAGGCCCATTTTGTGAAACTACCAAATTATCCTTAATGAAGTCCTCAGAATCCTGCTGCTTAGACTCAGGAGATGTGAGTTTAACAACGGTCGGTGACATCTGTCTCACGGTCGTCAGTGCCACAAAATTCAGCATTTTCTCCACGAAGTAGAAGAGTGAGACCAGCGTTCCCTTTCTCAGATTCTTTCTTCGTTTATATTTTTAGTGCATATTAAAAAGCATATTTGAAAGAAAGCCAGGGGTCTGTAGGTAAGTCCACATTTACATTCCCATGAGTATATGTCTTTTAATGCATGATGAGACCAAAATTGATCACATTTTTAAGGGAAAAGATGATTTTTATGAAAAAATGATGAGCATGTTAGAGATGATGGGTGAAGTTCACAATTGTAATCTTTATTTCTCCAATAGAATCGTACACTTTCAGGTGTGGTTTTTTTTTTTTATTGTAAAGTTCATAGAACACAAAACTTATCCTTGTAGCCATTTTCAGTGTACAGTCCAGTGGACTCTGGTTCCCGAGTGGATCAAGCATTGTGTAGCCGTTGTCACCACGCACTCCGCACCCCGCACCCCGCAACGCCATCATTCCCCCAAACAGAGGCGCTGTCCCCATTCGACGCTAACTCCTCCCTCCCCCAGCCCTGTGCCTGCCACTTCACCTTCTGTTTTTAAGAGGTAGAAGAAGTAGCTGAAATAAGTATTTGCATGTTCACCTTTTAAGAGAAAAAGCAACATTCATTCAGAAGGTCCTTCACTTGATCCAAGCCCCCAAGAACGTATTTCCATGATAACAATGAAATTGTATTCATCTGACTTCGTACCACTCTGTGAAGTACATTTCAAAAGGGACTTTGAAAAGAAAAATAATAATTTTAAAAACCACGTTTTCACTGTATTTTTAGTTGTCTAAACTTAGCCTGCACCCTCTGGCTGATATTCATATGCTTGAAAGCAAGCCAGTATCTTCAGAGAAAGAATTTTTCTTGGGGAGTTTATGGTTGGGGAGGAGGGGGTAGGTTGATACAGAGGCTGAAGCCAGGAGCGTATCCCAGCTTGGAACTGAAGGGAATGGTGTCGGGATTGGAACCCAGTGGCACGTGGCTGGAGCCGTGGCCCTGCGCTCCGTGGCTGTCATTCAGTCCACACTGAGTTGGGCTCATTGGTGAATAAACAAAGGGACCACTGGACACATGAACACTGGAAACCTCGTCACTTGTCCTGTGAATCTTCCAGCTTCCCCTCCGGTGGTAGCTGCACGTCAGACGATGGATTGTCACAGGAGGCCCCAGCACAAGGGGGCACAGGTCTGCCTGGAACTTCCTCCTTCGGCCGCCACAGGATCAGCATCTCAGGAAGTGGGAGTTTCTGCTGTGTAACCTACACTCAAACCCTAAGCGTGTCCCGGATTTATCCCATCCTCACAAACGTGTGAGATAGACATGCATCTTTACACTGAATGATACCAGAGAGAGACAGACAAAAGGAAAACAGTATTTCTGAGTTCCAGCATTTTAGGACCACGAACTGGGGAGAGTCCATAGATTTACCTAGAAGTAATTTGGCCCCATAAAATGTGATTGGTCTAAGGCCTCTTGCTGAATGAAATCCCAGCCCAAACAACTCCCGTCCAGCTAACCTCATCTCTCAAAACTGTACTTTTGGACAACAGAACCTCCTGAAACTGGAGAGAATCCACAGTAAACGGATCCTCCCATGTGAAAAACACACCGTTTGCTTTGGTAGGGTTTTGTAATTAAGTCACAGCTCAAAATACATTGAGCAGAACAGATGTCTGTGAGCAAATACTAATTAATCTAAGAATCAGCTTATATCAGCTCGTCTAACACAAACAGGCGCCTCATCTTTCTACAGCAGCACTGCTTCCCCAGCGTGGCCGCCCTGTGGACCCTCTGGACACCCACCCATGAGGGGCCCAGCAGGCGGCCGCTGAGATGAGACAGGGGTCCGGCAGCAAGCACCTCAGCCTCTTAGAAGGAACACACTTTGTTCCGGTTGCTCCAAAGCTCGTGCGGAAGCAGACGTCTCGGTCAGCGCCCATTCTCCCCAGGAGAACTGACCATCTCGTGGGGCCAGAGCCAGGGCGTGGCCTGTCCCGAGGGACACAGGACAAGAGACACAGGACCCGGCGTGACTCCGGGCTGCGCAGGCCTGGGGTCCAGGCAGCACCCAGACAGCTGGGCCCTAAGGGAGTCGCAAGAGCCTACACGTCTCTGGGGTGAAGGGAAGCCCTGTTCCAGGCGGCCACCTTGCACACAGCGTTCCCGTGAGAACCGTGCTGCTGCCTCCTCGATGACCCGTCCCTGCTTCTGCGAGTGTCACTGACCGCCCCCCCCCCAGAAGCACCTCCTCCTGCTGCCTCGCCCTTGCCAGTTTCCACCTGAATGTCCCTGGTGTGACCCCTATCCGCATACCTGCCCCCTCTGGCCTGCCCTTCGTCCATGGCCACAGCTCCCACATCTGCACAGCTCAGCAAAATGACCTTTAGATACAGACCTGACGGTCCTACACCCCCCCCCCCCTTCTCTCCACGCGGCCAGAACCCCAAGGGTGGTGACCTGGACGGGCTGCTCTGGGAATGTCAGTCCTTAAATTCTAGAACTTTTTCTTTGTTTTATTCCTCCTTTGTTGTGTGTGTTGTTTGCAATATTTACTTATTATTTTGGCTTAAAACAGTGCAAATTCATTTTCCTGCAGTTTACACATTTTTCTCACATGATGCCTTTGTTGCTTTTTCTCTGTTCTCTAATTTTGGATTCTGTTTGTCAAGTGTGGTCGCTTATGAGAGGAGCCTGCCTGGAAAGGCTGAGCCATGAGCCCAGGTGTGGACCGTGACCAGGTGTGGACCACGATCCTGGAAGGGGCCGGGGCTGTGTCAGGCATGAGGCCAGGCGGGCGGGCAGAGAGGGAAGTGAGGAGTGAGATCCAGGGCAGGGGAGAGGCTGGGCTGGGCTTGGGGCTCTTGGACTTCCCTCGAAGGGCCAGCCTGGGGTTTACACAACTTCCTCCTCTTCTAGACGCTCAGGTTTCTGAAATGCCGGGCAGAGGACAAGACTGGAGAAAGCCTTGTTGGCGAGCTATGTCTTCTCTGTCAGTGAGGAGCCTCACGTCCTATTTGTGGCCTGTCTCATGGTTAATTAAGATGGGAATCTCATCGATCAGGGCTCAAAACGATGTTTGCTACGGTGTCTCATGCATCGATGGAGCTAATAAATGTCAAATAGCCATTTATATCACAACTAGGTTGGAAGCTGGGCTCCTCCATGGGTGAGGGTGTTCAGACCCCATGCCCTGTTCACTGTGTGGCCTGTGGGCCAGGCAACCGCTTCCTCAGGTCAGGGGTCAGATCCAGTGGGTCTGGGGCACAGTCACTCCCGAGCCATGGGTACTTTCAGGTTAAAAAAATAATCTTGCTAGCATGGCTCAGTGGTTGAGCGTTGACCTATGAATCAGGAGGTCACGATTTGATTCTGGTCAGGGCACGTGCCCAGGTTTTGGCTTGATCCCCAGTAGTGGGCATGTAGGAGGCAGCTGATCCATGATTCTCTCCCATCATTGATGTTTCTCTCTCTCCCTCTCCCTTCCTCTCTCAAATCAATAAAAAAAACATATTTTTAAAAATATAGCTACACAATAGGAAAAGAAACTGCAAAATCAAAGTTAAGGACAAATCTGGGATTAATGGTGTTCCCATGGTAACCACATGTGTGCTGCTGCAGTTCAGGGGGAGCTGAGCGCTGGGCCCAGGAGGGGTCCCAGGGCCGACCTTCCACACGGGCGAGGCCACCTGCAGTGTCTTTTCTCATTCCCACCGGTTCAGAGGCCAGTGAGCCTCCACATGAGGGTCTCAGGTGCCATTGTCAACGTCCTCCCGGCTCCAAGTTGAAGGTCTGCCCTGACATCTTCCATCTGATGTCCATGAACACATCTCCGCCCGCTTGGTCTGATCCCAGATGTTCTCATCGATTCAGGCTTGAAAGGGAGCCATTTCCAAATCCGGACGGGAGGCAGAGGTTGCCTGACGTGGTAGGAAGGACCTGTTAGCGGCTCAGTCACCATAGAGGTTTATTTCTTCGCTCCCTTAAGGGTAGAAAAATGAAACCATAAGATAGCATACCAATTTAGGTAAATTGGGGATGGATTTACCAAATCCCCTCGCGACTAAGAAATTTCGAGGTTGTAAGATGTTAGCATCTGAGATCCATAACTGCCCCTTTAATACGCATCTGTGCTCACTTTCACCGACATCAGAAGGCGTTGTTTTCTGAAAAGTGTCCAATGAAAGGCATCATTTTAGAGGCTGGACGTGCTTCCCAGCAAGGCAGGGTTGCATCCGGGAGAAGGAATCGCGTGTTCCAGTTCTTAACTCTGGAAGCTCTTGCCCTCGCCTCCCGCAGGACAAATCGGGCGCTCAGACCCCATCTCCCGGCCCAGCGGCTGCGGCAGCCCGTCCACTTGCCTTACATGCCTGTCTGTGAATGAGAATCAGCGGCTTCGAGGTCTGCATACGGAGGTTATAAATGTTATCACCCCAGAAGTTTAAGAGCAAAAAACCTTCGTCCTGTCACGTGCCTCCACCTGGGCGAGTCTCAGTGACGTCTGGTCTTTGCTTGTCTGAATTTGGGGGTTCGTGGCCGCTGCACAGGGCACACGGGAATTCGATGGCGCGACCTGGTGGAGTGAAGGCTCCCCACGACCATCGTTAGGTCAGTTTTCTCTTTAGCGCATCAAACAGTTGTTGTGAGGGCCGTCTAACACTGGTTCCTTCCAAATGCACATTTTCTAAAGCTTGCCATTTTCCTAAATATATAGTGGGGAAAATACAGGAGGCAAGTGCAGGCAGGAAAAAGCTGAAATGTCTGCATCACATTACACTACGACTTTAAAGGAGTTTACTTTATGTCTGGTGTGATTTTAAAAACGTGTTTTAGAATTATTGCTAACATTTGTCAGAAAGTCCTCCAAATTGTAAGTGTAACATACAGTTTACATTGTAACCATGGGGTGCACAGCTCCCAGAGCTCATGCAGCCTCTCACACGACGGGCTGTCCGTGTAAACACCGACCGCTTCCTTCCCGCCTCTTTCTGTTCTACCTGCAGCCACGTTCCCCGTTCTGTCTCCGTGGGTTTGACGACCTCGTACCAATGGAACCACTGTGTGTGTCCTTTTGTGTCCCAACTGCCTCACTCAGCCGTGTCCCTGGGAGCACCCATGTGGCCGTAGGTGTCAGGACGTCCTCCCTCAGAAACGCTGAGAACGTCCAGCGCCCCTTCGCTCACAGGTGTTTCTCCTGCCTCACTCACCTGGACTCGCCTCCTGCCCCGGGCGGGGGGGGGGGGCTCTTTCCTATGGCTGGGAGCTCCTCAGGCCGGACGCTTCCCCTCACTTGGGGATGCCCAGATCGTGTGAGCAGGACTCCCAGGAGCCACTGGCGACCCCGGCCTCACAGGTGTGCCACCTGCATACCCTCTAGCCCCTGGTGTGGAACTCCACCTCCTCAGCAGTCAGTTGCTGTTGTTCATACTTTGCATCAGATGAAAAAGAGAATGTGGGATCGTTTCAAAGGAGGTAGACATGAGGGGAGTCCAGGAGACACTTGCCTCACACCCGGACAGGAGGTGGCTTAGTGAGGAGGAGGGAGTCTGCCCACCAGCCACCAGGGCTGGGGGCTCCGCCCTGGGGGGTCTGCCCCTGAGGTGTCACCTGAAATGCTGGGTACAGTGTCGCTGAGCATGTCCAGGGCTGAGTGTGGTCCTGAGACTCACCCCATGTTCATGATTCTAACTATATGATTCTTGAAACTTCTTGGGAATATTGTCGTTCGGATATGACGTTGGTAATGCCCCCAGCGAACAGAGCCGTGGGGACCACGTGGGCTCAGAGCCTTTCAAGTGCAGCGTTTGGACTTTGGGACAAATGCAGCGTTGTTTTTGGAATAACTGAAGCGCTGTTAGATGAGCCCGAGCATGCGTAGGCAGGGGTATTTGTGCATAGAAAACTGAATGCTCTTCGGGCTTATGGAGGCTTTTTAGTCATATCAAGGCCCCGACGTCAGTGAACTGTTTGGGGAAATGAAAGACTGTGATCAAAGGCAGAGCGCCCATCGCCCGTCACACGCACCCATCGGCACGTGGGACCGGGTGACTCTTTTTTCTTTAATCCTCTCCTGAGAATGTGTTTTTATTGGTTTTCGCTTTAGATTATTTTTAGGGGGGAAAGAGACACCGAGAGAAACGTCAATGAGAGAGAAACACTGACCTGTTGCCTCCCGTATACACCCAGCGGGGGATTAAACCCGAAGCCTGGGTTTCTATGTCACACGAGTGGGTGCGTCTGTGATTGTGTGCTGGGCATTGCCCGTGTCCCGGCTGCACCGTCGGTACGAGCCCGTGTGCAGAGGCTCCCTTGTTGCTGGGCCAGGCCCACGCTCAGCATTCACACTCGACCGTAACGTCACTCGAGACCGTCGTTAAACCATGAGTCTGTCTTTAAAGATCTCATTGTCTCTGGAGTCTGCCTGGTACTTTATTTGGTCCTTACTCACGTAAAACAGAACTAAAGCTTCTCCCAAGGCTCAGACACGTCTGAAGTCACACCGTCCACACTCAGCACCCTGTGGGCGCACCAGGCCCAGCGCACCGCTGCCTGTTCTGCCTCGGTGTTGCTCCCAGTCCCATGGGGACGGCGCCAGGGCTTCTGCAGAAGGGAAATCAGCAGGCGAGCCTCTGCTCTGATCACATCTGATGACACCCATGCTCCACCCTCAGTGTTGGCGATGGCTTTTGTGGAGCTGGTGCCCACGGCGGACATCGCTCCTCCTCAGAACACGGGCTGCCGTGAGCAGGAGCTGAGCCGAGCGTGTGTGCAAAGTGCTGGTTTACGGGGCCAGCTGCGAGCCCCAGATTGTGTCTCCAAGGCAATTATATTTCTAAACATGTTCAAAGTCATTCTTAACCGTTTATAGTCCTTCCTGGTTTTCACGGCTCAGAGACTATTTAAACCTTTTCTTTATTAGATTCAGAAATGCCGATAAGGGCACTTGCTGCGTATGGCGAGTGAAAGAGAACGGGCATTCACCAAAAGACTACCCTCCAGCTCTGCTAGGTATGCTCACCTGGTTTCCATGTAGGTGCAGGTGAGGGGGTGCCTGTGCCCAAGACAACGTGGACCCAGAACACCAGGTGAGACAGGAGGTGGGTGGGGCTGGCACCTGCTTGAAAGAGAAAGGGCCACTGCACTGGAGAGGAGCCTGTGGGCCACACACAGAGGGGGCCAGAGTGTCCCTGGGGTTAACACAGGAATGTCTGCCCGGAGGCTGCTCTGGCAGAGAATGAAACTTCACAGGAAAGAACAGGGCCCGTTACAAACCCACAAATACTCTAAATGCCACGAGTTTGTATAGATTTCACACGGACACACCATCCATCCATATGCATCACTGATGAGAGGAATTCACACTCCAGCTCACCGTCAGCCTTCAGCGGAACCAGGACATGAGCCCTGACTTCACCCCAACCGGGTCGAGGGCATATGCTATGGCCATATGCTATCAGTACTTGCAGTCTTGCCCATACCTTACTGATTAACGGAAGGAACAAAAATATTTCACACACAAATAATAAATGTTTTTAACACTTCATGCATAAATAAGAGGAGAAATTTCCATTGAATAACATTTTGGAGCCCCTGAGTCACTTTTTTGGTATAAAATTCAGGGTTCCTAAGAAATAACCCAACTGCTGGTGGCTAAACTATATTTGTCCTCATGCCTCAGAGTCTCAGATCACAATGTTTTATTTATGGGAATGCTATATAAAACTTGGAAAATTGAACAAAAACAAACAGATATGGTTTGCTTTTCCAGTCATGAGAGTTCAAAACTCACCCATCCATGTGCTCATGGAACTTCGAAAACAAAACCAGAGCAATCTCGGGAGGCAGGTGACACAGGCCATCACATACCCCTTTCGACCCGTAACGTTGTTTTCTTGTGCCTGCCGCGGTTCGAAAGAGTTCCAGGTGCCACGGGAGGTGTCCCCAGGGGGTGGGGAACAAGGGTTCTGGCTCCTAGGCCCCGAGTCTCTAAACCATGAAACTTGGAACATCTGGAAACGCTGAGCTGTGCTGAAGACAGACGTGAAGGTCAAGGAGGCCGCCACAAAGTCTCTGCCAACCGGTCTGGCTCTCGGAAGAGCCATCTCTCCATCGATCTACTCGTGGGAGCCGCTGGGCAAACCTCGGACTCCAGGACTTGGACCAAAGCGAGCATTTCCTCCGGGGACTGTGCTCCGACTTATAGGAGACCTGGAAAGGAGACCCGCTCACGAGGCCAAAGGGGTCGTGGCTTCCCCCAGCTGGCTCGAGCAGTTACTCCCCTGAGAGTCCTGGCTGGGAGCGACGGGCCACCTGCGAATCTCTTGATGAGGATGAAACGGGGCCAGCCAGCCACACATTACGCAAGGGGAACAAGCCTTAGCATAAAGCATAAGTGTCTTCCGTGTGAGGCATCTTCTTCCTCCTCCTCCGCCTTTAAGATTTAGGGAATCACAGCTGACCCAGCAGGCACATGTGGGCTGTGGGAAAGGCAAGAACACTTTATCCTCCACACGGACCTCCCCACGTTTCTGAAATAAGTTGGCTTTTTCTTACGAGAACTGCATTCCCAGTTCAAGATCAGCAACAGCGCACAACGTAAGTACAAACATGCCTCATTTTATTGTCCTTGGCTTTGCTGCGCTTCACAGATGTTGTGTTTTTTGCAAGCTGTAGGCAAGGCCCTCAACCAGCAGAAGGATTAGGGCCTGATTTACTGCGAGACCTGCCTCACTGTGGTGTCGGGAGCCAAGCCCACCCTCAGCACCTCCACGTCCAGCTGGGCAAGAACTGAGCCACAAGGAAGCGCTCTGGGCCCCAGGCTCGGTCCATCCTTCCCCACAAGCCTTCCAGGAGGCCCGGCTTCAAAGTGATTAGATGAGAGGCTAGGGTTTCCTTATAGCTCTAATGTCTTCTTTCCCGAATCCCGTAGCAGGGCCTCACTGGGGCTGAGGCAGCCTCGGGGGCAGTGGGGCCTGGCCGGGGCCTCACATCCGGGAAGCGGAGCCCCAGCCGCAGGCAGATCGATCCCCATTTCAATCCTAACGACTCAGGGCAGCGTCCCAACCAAAAGAGCCAGAGACACCTCATGGCCACTGGACGGTCAGCGCAGAAATCGCCTCACACGTTCTTCCCAGGAAACACGAGGACCATTTGCTGAAAGAAACCTGAGAATCCCGACTGAAATTCATCAGAATCGACCTCTGAAGCTCCCTCACTAGGAGTTGGGGAAAGCCCCCTCCCCCTGGGTTGGGAAGAAACATCAGAGGCCCCACGAGGTCCCCATGCAGAGCCCTGGGGAGTCCCCGGTCTATGCAGTGTGGGGTGACAGCATGTGGGCTCAGGGCTCAGTCACGTCTCCCCGGGGCCATAATCCCCCAAGAGGCCCGAGAAGCACTTCCATCCAAGGAGACCTTATCACAGCTGCTTCCTCCTTCCCGTCTGCTTCCTGGGACCCTCAGCCGAGGAGGCTGCACGCCACTCCTTCCCCTCGATCCCCTGGGCCACAGGATCGACAACCCCCCTCCCCCACCACTCCCGCCCTCACGAGGACTGCGCAGCCTCTAGAGGGTGCTGATCACTCACAGCTCATGCGGCTGTTTCCCCCTCCCCTCAAAAGTGCTGGTCGCGTGTCCCCTCCTTGTGCACAAACTGTGTGACAAACCCTTCCCTCCGAAAGGGGTGGTCGTCACACCCACCTTGTCATTTCAGATCCAATGTGACTCTATTTTAAACTCTAAAAACTAATATAATTTAGATGCTTAACGTGTTTTTAAAGGTTTCTCATGACTGTTATTGGCCTGGAAAGAGGATAAATTACGCCCTGTGGCTGGGCAGACCCGTCAGGAACGACCCAGCTCAGGCGGCCTGGGCTCCCGAGTCAGCAGGGTCAGTGGAGTGTTGCCCTCACACGCGCGGAAACCAGGCATTACCGAGGACACGTGACTTGTGAGCAAGGCTCGAACTTCGCACACCATGTCCGCTCACCCAAAGCCAGGCCTCCCGTGGCGCAGGAAGAGGACACAGCTCCCGCTGTGAACGGCGTGAGGATTGGCAAGAGTTACCTGAATCCACGCTTCTGAAACTTCTTTCGCCTTCACTGTTTACATGTATCTACATGGAAGACTATCCTGTGGAAGTTTACATTATACGGCCCATGACCACGCCTAGGGCCTCAGCCACAGGTAAGTCTCAGGTAGGCGCAGGGCCCTGGGCTCTGGAAGCTGTGCGGCGGGGTTCGCACACTCGGACAGATGCCTCGCGTGGGAACAGTGCCGGCCATTCCGAGGACCCACAGAGGCTCCGAGCTCAGTCTGCCCTGCAGCACAGGCCCGTTGGTGTGTGACCTCCACAGAGCGAGCGACCGTCTGGAATTCACATCAGGAGACTGCGGGACCAGCCCCGGGGAGGACGTGCGGAGGCCGCTCCCCCAGCGTGTGCGATCCGGCCCGACCCCGACCAGAGCGCAGGCTCCAAAGAGGCCACAGGTGTGATGGCCATCGAGACCGGATCTCACCTCATCAGCTTCTCCCTAAAACGTTAAGTTTGTTTGTTGTATCCGGCTGGGACCACAGGGGTAGAAAGAGAGAACGCTGCAGACTCTGACATTTCCAGCGGCTCCAACACCAGATTCCCTTTTGAGAAAGATGTGCCCCAAAGCAGTCCCAGTGATCAGCGCCCACTTGTTAGAACCAAACCTCACACGGCTGGCAGGACCTGGGGCCAGTGTGGCTCTGGACAGCCAACCGCAGTCCCAGGGAGACCTGCCCCCAAAAGGCAGCAATCAGCAGCCGGAGGGGGGCGGGCACGCAGGTCTCTCGCTCAGGGAGGTCCAGGGCTGCCTGCTTAGCTGGGGACCAGGTACGCAGCCTCAGGACGCCCCAGGCTGAGCACAGACACAGGAAATTAAAACAATCGCGTTCTTCTCTGCTTCCTTCTCTTATATAATTGCAAAGCGGAAAAGTGAAAGTTCACAGAAAAAAAGTTTGGATTCCTGTTATGCAAAGGCCTGTACATTCCTTTTTCTTTATTTTAAACAATTTAATCAAACTTTTAAAATGCTCATGGTATGGAATTCAAAAGGCACAAAGCAGTGTGATAACAAGCACCCCTAAACCCACACCCACACTGTCCACAGGCTCAGCCAGGTTCATACCATCCACGGACCCTGCCCACATCCACAGAGACTGGGTGCTGTGTCTTTCGCCTTCTTCTCAGCTCGTCTGCTGAATCTCACGTCCAGTGCCAGCATCACGCGCGCTGTGTCCTGACCTAGACAGTGTGAGCCAGCATGTCCCACCTACATTCGACGGAGACATTTAAGCGTTTTCTTTCTCAGAGGTCTCCTCCTCAGGCTCCTGGACAGGACGGAGCTGGGACCTCACCTGCCTTTGATTAAAGCTTGGCCCCTCGCTCTGTGCCCTTGGAGAGCAACCTCTTCGGGGTGTTTGAGGTGCCAAGTCCAGTTTGAAGCAGAACCCCACATGCTCATCACCCCCTTCGTGAGCTGGTGCTGTATCGACTGCAGCTGTCCCAAGTGCAGTCACGCCCAGCGCGGCTGTCAGGGCGGCTGGCCTTGCTCTGGCCCCGGGTGGCTGTTTACATCGGGTGCTTTTCCTGTCACTTGCTAAGCCACCGCGGGAAGATGAAGAATTGGAGTGCAGTGGTGCTGGAGTAATTTGGCCGGACGCCAGGCCAGTGGCCAGTGGTGTGCAGGCAGAGCTGGTCTGGAATTCTGCCTTTATTTGGGAACCGGGGAAGGAAGGAAGTGAGCACAGAAGGCCTTCGTGATGAACAACTCAAACTCGTTTTTCAGTGTGAACTGGGCTGGTGAAGGGCTTCCTGCCTCACTGAGTCCCGGGGTCCTGAGTCCCATGGGGTCCTGGTCTGGTGGACACGCACACAGACGTCCCGTGTGCTGAGAGGAGGCTCGGGGGCCCCGGCTTGCCTGATCAGCGTTCCCTAAACATGGGCATATAAGGGAGCCAGACGCTGCGCCGTCCCCCACCAGGCTCCCCCTCCATGGTGGTTTGCACTGGCTCCATCACAGGAGTAAACAGGTCCTCATGCTGTCCTGTCACTGGTAGCTCTGTGTTTAAAAGGGGGGACGCTTGCATCTGAGAATCAGTGTTTTACTTCTGTTCCTTTGAACAGGCTCTGTTTTGGGCCAAGAGCAGACTTGCAGGCATCTGGTGGTTGTTCCATTCAGAAATCAATGCAAAAATTAGGGTTTTCCCCTCAAATCATCATTCTTACAGCCATGACTTAGGTATTTCCAATGTATGCATAAGCATCGGCCCACGGACCAAAGGGTCTCAGGTTCAACTTCCAGGTCAAGGGCCTGTACCTGAGTTGGGACGCATGCAGGAGACAACCAATCGTTGTGTCTCTCACATCAAAGTTTCTCTCTCCCCTCCTCCCTCCTTCCACTCTTTCTAGAAATCAGTGGAAAAAATATCCTCAGGTGAGGATTAAAAAATAAATAAACTGGAAGGCTTACCTTTAGTAAAAAAAAAACACAACAAACATTTTTTAAGCTGATAAATGGCCAAAGGAGGCCCGAGTTCTGAGGTAAGAAGCAGGACGACAGAACCTTTGCTGCCACTGGGTTCGGGGGGTGACTGTGCGATGCTGCTGTTCTGACTCCCACGTCCACACGCAGCTTCAGCTCGCACACGACAAGGAGGCACGGCTGCCACGTGAGGCGCTGCGGAGGACGGCGTGGGCACCTGGGCGGGAGCCCTGAACAGAACACAGAGGTCCCTCCCTCCCTCCCTCTCACCACACGTGGGTCGGTAGGTAGGGGGTGGGCCCAGGGCCAGGAGGGGGTCAGCACTCACAGGCCAGCCCCCCACACCCAGCCGCCTGCAGGCTGAGCCGCAGCTCTGATTTCTAGTCCATCTTAGTCAAGGTGTCAGTTAGCCCGCAGCTTCCATCTCCTGGCTGTGTGGGTGGGCAGCTCTGACTCTACAACAGAAAGTAATTCCGTTGAAAAGTGAAAAATGCCATGTACTTGGGTGAATGGTGAGTCACCACACTACACCGCTGGCTGCTGAGCGCATGAATGGGCCCGAGATCTTCCTCCTCATCTCTTTTTCTCATTTCACATCTGAGGCCACAGAGGCCAAAGGGGCAAGTCCCTCACCTGGGCAGCAGGGAGCAAAGGCCTTTTGGGTATGGCGACCCAGCCGCTCCCTTGCCTCCGGGCCCACCTTGCAGGATGCTTACCTGACCCGGCTCACTGGACCGGTTCCCTAGTCACTGCTCAGGAATTAACTTTTCTTCCCGTTTCAGCCAGATGGACCAGACGGTGGGTTGGGAACATCTGGGGTTTGCTCAGCCGGTCTAGGTTCCATTTCCCAAGAAGCCCTCAGGCTGGGTGGGGGGGAGACACCACTGCCAGACTCCAGCCACCCCCTTGCAGCCAGGGTCTGCTCGGCAGTCACAGGCCCCTCGGAACTCTGCTGGGACCATCAGGAGCATGGGCCCAGCTTCATGTCTCGCATTTATCCAGCATTGATGAGTCTGTCTGGTCCCAGGACAAATATTAAAATGGGGGCACATAGTGTCCTGTGCGGGACATCTCAATTAAGGGGAAACTTCCTGGGAATATCAGCTGCGATGTTGGTTAGTGGGGCCTTTTGAATAGTCGTGCTGGATAACAGTGATAATGCGACTTAAGCAGCTCTTCACGTGAGGATGTAAATGCCACTGTGCACGTGGTTTGTTTGATTTGAAAAGAACTAGAAGCTTTTACCTTCAAAATCCCCGCCTTTGGAATGAGTCGAGGCTTTGATTCAGTCACTCACAAACTTTTATGAGTGTCCACTCCGTCTCCACTATCCAGGTAAACGTGGGGTCCCTCATGGAAAACAAAGGGTATGCTCTTACGAGAAGCACTGGCGGGCTCTTCTGACTTTGCTCTTCATCGCAGGCTCCCATCCCACCACCAGACCTGGGGTGTCGCTGGGGACCCGATTGTGCCGGGTGGACCGAAGGTGGGGGGACCCGTGGATGAGCTGGAACGTGTGTGAGCCGCCTGCACCGGTCCCCGGCCGCTTCTACTGCAGATGCGTGTTCCCCATGTAGGAGCGGAGCCTCTGCCTTTCCAGGCGGCTACTTGGTCCAGAAACTTATAACAGGTTCACCTTTGAAGATGTTGGATGACCTCAATTTTATGTGCAAAAATGATTCTTTTTCTTGTTCTTCTTCCTCAATGCAAACATGTTCTTTTCCTAGAGCCCAAGAGGACAACTCAAGTCAGGGTGAAACAAACGCACTTGGGAAAAAGGCTAAAATGCAAACTCAAGGCAACATCTCGGCCCCAGGCACAGGCACCCCAGGGCTGCGCACATGGGGCTGCGTGGTGGGCAAAGAGGCTGAGGGACTCGGCCGGCCGGGACTGGAGGGGAGCCAGGGGCCACCGCTGGCTGCAGCAGCCGTGGGTGGGCTGCGGACATAGCCTCATGTGCTTTCAATTTGGGGAACAGAAATGCCACGAAAGCAATAAATACACGTGACCTTGACCCCTCGGCGCAGCGTAGGTGTCTCTGGACACCTTCATGGAAACAGAGGTTGTTTAAGAGATCTCGAGGGACGAGCAGGTTGACCCTGGTTCCCAACCAGCGTAATAACAGCCTGCAGGGGGATTGGGGACTGGTGAGAAGGAGGGGTGTAGGGTACTCCCCTTCTCCCTCCCCTCCCCTGTCCTGGGCCTCCACCAGCACTTTCTCATCTTTTATGTTTACTGGACTCACTTAGGTGGAGAGTTGTGAGTGGGGGTTTTTGTTGTTTAATGTGTTTTATAAAATGTTTTCATTGATTTTTAGAGAGAGAAGAAGGGTCAGGAAGAGAGAGAGAGAAACATCAATGATGAGGGAGAATCATGGATCAGCTGCCTCCTGCACGCCCCCCACTGGGGATTGAGCCCACAACCCAGGCCTGTGCCCTGACCCGGAATCAATGGTGTAATCTAACCACTGACCACCCCAAGCAGACTCACAGAATTACGTTTCAATTCTGCCCCTTACTCCTTGATCAAGTCCAGGACCAGATCTCTGCCTCTGGAAGGGCCGTGGCCCCCGTGACAAATGCAAACCACCTTCCGGGCCTCAGAAGGGACAGCAAAGCCTCATTCTGACACTGAGCACCATCAGCATTCCCCAGGGAATCGGCTGGCGTTGTCACCCTGCAGCATCACCTCGTCAATTATGAGGGAGGGTATGAACACACTTTTAATTCTGTTATTTTGAAATGTTTGTGGAATCGTGTAAGGAGATAATTTAGCCTCCAGGAGGGAAAAATCTCATACGTCAAGAGACATGTTCTTCAGTTCAATGGTCAGTGCCACTCAACATGAATTTCCAATCAGATTTGGAGTCACTGCCGACCAAGGAAAAACTGATCTCTAGATAAGTAAGAGATTTTTAATCAAAACCCTTGGCGGAGTAAGCAAGTTGTGCATAAAAGATTCGAGATTATCAGAGAGAGAGAGAGAGAGAGAGAGGGACTCTACCTCTGTCTCCATTTATGTGAAATGTGTAAAACACTCCCAGGGACTCCTCAAGCGAGGAGTGTTCCTATATGAACACAAATGTGTATTTGTTTTACAAATGTGTATGTCTCCATGTTATTGGTATTTTAATAAAATACAGAAGAAATACCATGTCCTCATGGAGCATTGGGGACCGAGCACCCACATCAACACAGGTGACCTTGTAGTGAAGTGCCTGTTGAATGAATTTATCCTGATAATTCACCCCAGACCTCTCAGGAAGATGGCTGTGCATTTCTTGTGAACGACACCAAGAAATTAACAAAAAAAGCACCAAAAGCACCTCAGACGGATTTGTTGACCCCCAGTGGGCCCTGAGGTCTCCCTACAACCTCTGCTGCGGGCCCACTCACTGCCACTCACTCCAAGTGGGCAACCCAGAGCCTGGGCCTGTGTGCACCTGGCCAGGCACCTCCACGCAGACACGCTCGCCCTTCCCCCTTCCCGCTCAGCAGAGGCCCCTTTGGGGTCTCTGGCTCCAGCTCCCCAAGAACACCATCACCGCTCAACTACCCAGGCCTGTTCTCTTTATCGAAGAAGCGTGTATTTCCATCCAGTGCACAAGTTACTTAAAAAAGTGAACATTGACAAGGATGAGGCACGGTGAGTGGGAGGAGCACCACCCAGAGCCTGCGTGTGGGCCTGGGCTCTGCTGCCTATGAGCTTAAGAAACACCGCGTCTGAAAACACCGTTAACAGCCATCCCAACTCCCACGAAGCACCCACACGCTGTGTGTGGGGTGTGACGCTGAGCAAAAGCCCGAGTGGCAGCGGGAGCAGTTGCTCTGGGTGCGGCCACTGAGGACCTAACCCCGGGCGCTCGGACCCTGAGACTCAGGGAGCAAGTCCCACAGCTCCATCACTAGCTCAGCAGGAGGGACAGTTGTCGTTTTTATGAGGGATAACCCAGATGACCATGCACTGGCGAGAGGCAGTTGTCTCACCGATAGGTGAACGTGGCCTGTAGGCGGCTGAATTTGCTGTTTACAGGGACCAGCAAGCCACCCACAGGGGCGTGGCCACACGTCGTTTCTGCATAAAAGTCGCCGGTCAGACTCCCCCACTCAGCACGTGCACGGTGTCCCCGAGCCCTGCTCTCTGCCTCACCCCTGCATGCAGCTTCGTCTCATGGCTTAGTGTGCATCTCCACTGCAGGAAGAAAAGGGGTGTGTGCTGGGTCTCAATCAGGGAGGAGGCAAGGAACAGGCTCCGCAGCTGCCGGATCTCTCCTGCTACTGCCAGGCGCTCCAGATGTGTCTGCTGCAGGGACTAAATATAGACCACCCACGGCCTGGCAGGGGGAGGCCCCATCGCGGGGCGGTGGGGGGGGTGGCGGGGGGAGAGGTGTCGGCTACCAGCCCCGGCTCCCAGAAGTTACCCCAGACTAATTGGTCTCCACCAAGATCAGATCCTTGAGGCCTGGGCAGGGAGGGTGGGAGGGTAGGGCTGGGAGCCCAATAGCCCATGGCTCACCCATAACTGTAAATAACCACACCATCACGTTCCTGCTGTTTCCTAGGACAATGGGTGTGCACATAGCGGTCCCAGCACAGCATCCTCCACTGAACCACTAGCACCACACATTCCTCTTCCGGACCCCACAGAATCCTCGCCCACATGCTGCTTCCCTAAAACTGCAGGTTTTAGGTGTGAAGTCCTCCCAGAGGGCCGACGTGTTTCCTCCGTGGGTGGAGAAGAAACAGAACCTGCACCAAGCCGCACCAGGACCCTGAGTCGTGCAGGGCAGACCGAGACCCTGCAGAACTGGCCCAGGGCAGAGGAGGAGGTTCCCCCAAGGACATGCCACTAAGAGCCAGGAAAACAAGCCCTCAGTCTGAGGCAGCTCATGGCGGTGAGGCAATGTCCAGTGAGTGATGGAGGTGCTGGGCCTAACGAGCTTGAGCCGCTGACCTGACTCCCTGCGTGTGCACGTGTGTGTGTTATTTACTCATGTGTGCGTACACCACTTTACACGCATGCTTTTAACAATAAGTATAAGCAGCCATAAAAGCAAAACAAACATGAAAATATTTATCGCACAGTATCCTGAGACGTTAACAGTGTAAACTGACTCACACTCGTGCATGACTGGCCACACAGTTGTCAGCAGGGAAGGGCTGTCAGGTTGAGAGGGGAACGGTTCAAGATGGGAGATGTATCCGGAAACAAGGTTCCACTGTACCTGACCTCCTTCAGAAAAAAATTCAGACAATATATGGAATGTAGATATGTTGGTGTTGTTCCTCAGCGTATACGGGTGATCTGACTGCACACAAATGGGAGGCAGGCTTTTTAAACCAATAGGGTGCCCTTTAGACAGGCTGTGGGGCACAGACATTGCATTCAGCTCCTGGTGGCCGTCAGAGCCGCCTTGAAGGACAGAGAAGGGTCGCCGCACTGAAGGCATTTTCCCTGTTGGATTTTATAACTAAACCAGTTCCAAGGAGGAGCGCAAGGTCCACGCTCCCCACAAGCCTTTCCTGAGCTTGGCTGCAGCCCAAGCGAAGGAGATACCGAAAAGCCCAGGCCGAAGAGGACCCCAGGCCTGGCCATGTGCAGGTGCATGGGGAGCGGAAGGGTGGGGCATCCAACAGCTTGGAGCTGGTGTCGGCTGTGCCTCTGCGGGAAGTCCTGGGTGGGCTGTGTCTCCTTGATCCAGAAGAGACCACGGGCTGCGCTGTGCGGCTCGTGACTTCTAAAGGGCCACTCACACCGGGAGAGACGGGTCCAGGACTGCCTCCCCCAGTGCTTTGTACAGATTCTAGCACATTCCTAGCATACTAGTAACATATTAATAGTGGAAATACAAGTTACACATTCAACAATATTTCTGTATAGCGAATAATGTTTTCCTTTATGAAAGGTAACTGTTCTCTCTAGTAAGAGTTTACTTGCATCGTTAAGGAACAGAATGGTTGAACAAATATAATGAATCAAACATGTAGTGAATATGCATCTATTTTAGAATCTTTGAGGGTAGTTAATATTCATCTCAAATAAAATAGTTACCTTTACGGAAAAGAGAAACTGATTTGTAGATAAAATATTAGAGCTTTGTACAGTTTATAAATTGAAAAAAAAACACCTTTCCCATCTCACAACATAGATCTATAGTAGATTAAACACAGCTTTTCCCTCTCTGGTTAGTTTTCCCTCTTTGACCCTCATATAGTTTCTCAAAAGGAAGCAAAGCTAAGTCAAATCTAGCAAAAGAAATTATTAGTTATTTTTTGCCAATAATGTTAAAATATAATCTGTTGCCTAATTTTCTCTCATCTTTTTTGGAGCCTTCATAGTAGAAAGTTGTTCACTTACTAAAGAAGGGAATGAAATTATTTAATATAAATATATTACCTTTTATTGCCTGAAAATAGATGGTGAGATCCATGGTGATTACTTCAAGTAACTCACTCGCTCCAGCTTTTTGTAGGAACATTGCATTTGGCTTTGGTAACAATCACAGAATTACATAGTTTCAGACTTCACAGCCCGCCCAGCCCACGCACAAAAAGGAGTGGAGAGTGCGCGACTGGGTAGATACATCACGCTTTAGGCTACACCAGCCTGCCCGTAGTTTGCTTTGCCTTAACCAGCACAGACAACTAAGTTAGCCAATCAGAGCTGGGAACAACGCACATCTTTCCGCTGAGTGGAAAGGCTTGGTAGAAACTATTAACCAGTCACTCCTGTATTAAGCTGAAAAGTCTACAAAAATGATTTCTACAAAATGAAGGGCATCCAGAGTCTTTTCAGCACAGAGCTTTGCAAAAAATGAATGAATTTACACAGGAATTGTCTGATCCTGCTCGCAGATCTCATGAATTTAAACCCCAGCCAAGTGCCTGGCTTGTTGCTGATGCTCATGCACTTGAGCACCCAATGTGCCTGCGAGGAGCCCGGAGGACCCGTGTGTCGGCCCCTTACAAACTGCCAAGGAGGAGAGGGTAGTATGAATCACCAGCGAGGGAGATAGTTCTTACTGGGATATTTTAGAAAAAAAATGTAGCTTTTGATGGTGTCGAATGCTATTTGAAAGGTAATATTGCATGTAACTTTAAAATAATGAATTTGGGCTAATTTTTTTTTTTCACTGCAGCAATATTTCTTTCCCCAAAAAACAGTTTTACATGAAAATATTTTGCAATAGAAATCAGCTGGAGCCACTCTCCCCTCCTGCTGTCGGGTTACCCAGGGATGTTGAATGCGCTCTCCGGGGTGGGGGTGAGGGGTAGAGGGGATGATGGAGGTAAGGGGGTGAGAGGGGTGGAGGGGGGTAGCAGGGAGTGGGGCGGGGAGACCGATCACTAGGCGGCGCTCTCGAAAAAAGCGCTTACAGGCCTTGCACAGGGAGAGGCTGGGAAAGGGAAAAGCACTCATCGCATCTAAGATCTGTTTGATAGGAATTTTCACTTTTTCTCGAACACATATGAACAGAAACGGTCACTTTCAGTGCTGTTGCTTCCAAAGACATGCTCCCGGAGCAACCAGACCGCTTGCTTTCCCAGAGCAGAGCTTTCACACTCACACCCACGTGGGAGTCAGTGGCCACATTTTATATCTTCGGTCTCGATCCGATTTGCCCACCTCCCTCCCGGGCTCTGACTTTCTAAAGCAACAGGCCTCCCGGGAGGAGACGGAGGTCCACGCAGAGACGGAGAGGTGGCCGGGGGTTGGGGGGTGAAGGAGGGACGGCAGAGGGAGGTGAGGGGGGGGGTCTTGGTCTGTCCTGTCCAGGGGCCCGTGTCCCTCCCCTCCTTCCAGCGCCTTTTGCTCCCGCGCCGCGCCCCGGCAATGGGGAGGCTGCTACCCTGCGCCCCCGCCTTTGGGCGCCGTGCTCACACCTTCCCCTTTGCAGCGCCGGCTTGGAGGGTGTTCTGCTCCTGCCCGACAGCGCCCCTGAGATGGGGAGCACGCGATTTATAAGACATTTTCCAAGGAAAAATGGAGAGAGGCGCAGGGTTGAACTCTCACCAGGAGTCTGCCTACATCCAACCAGCACAACTTTGGAGACCGGGCTGCAGGGAAGGGCGCGGGCACCCGCCGGGAGGGTCCGGTACCGAGGGTCCGGCTGGTCCTCCCCGAGGCTCCGGGGCTGCGGGGGGAGGGGGTGCAGGCGACTGCGCGCCCCAAGTTCCCTGCCCGCCCTGCAGGCAGCCCCTCCCTGGACCGGTCCCTCCAAAACCCACAGACGCTAATTGACTTGTTCAACGTCAGGCGATCGGCTCCCTTTTTAATCGCCCGAGATCCGCATTTAGACAAAAACAGATCCGAGTTCCTGGTAGAGGCGTTTCTTCTCATCACAGTGACAGGAACGGAGGTAAATGGGGGGTGGGAGGGGAGGGAGGGGACGGGGCGGGGGAGGGTGGGGAGGGAGGGAGAGGCGATGGAGGCGGGAGGTGGGAGGAGGAGAGGCGCGGGCAGCGGCGGGGAGGTGGGCGCGGGGTGTCTGACGAATCCGCGGGGTACGCGCTCTGGCGGCTCCTGATTAAAGCGCGCGGAGCCCTCGGGGCCAGCCTGGTGTGGGCGGCGCGGGCATAAGAAGCGCCGAGCGGTCCAAGGGCGCTGCGGTCCCGCGTGCTGTGCGCTCCGGCCGGGCTGGGCATGGAGTAGGGACGTGGAGCAGCGGGACTTCGGACCGGCACCGCGAGGACGCCGGCGCCTCCGTCAGGTAGCCGGCCGGCTTCGGGCAAGGGTCCCGGGCAGGTGTGGGTCGGCGCCCGCCCCAGCGCCCAGGGGTCCCGGGACCTGGCCCAGTGGCGACCGCAGCGAGGTCCTGGCGGGGCGGAGGGTGGGGGCCCTGGGGGTGGGGGCGACCGCTGCACAAAGACTGGGGACTCGCGACGCGGGCAGACCCCCCAGCACGGCGCCGAGGGTGGAAGAAAGTTTGGCGACGTCCGCGCTCTCATGCGGGAGGCGCGTCCGTGCAAGTTCCGCGGGGCCGGGGCAGGGGTCGGGGCCGGGGCCGGGGCGGGACTCGGCTGGGGGAGGGCGAGGCCGCGGGGCCGGGCGGAGGCGCGGAGGAGGCGCTGGTCTCGCATCCCCGTGGGTGGACCTCGGTCCGGGTCCCCGGGAGACCTCCGCCTGGTGCCCCGCTGCCAGGCCCTTCTCTCCCCTCGCCGCTGGGCCCAGACAGTGCGGGGCGCCCCTGCGCGGGTCAGTGGGGCCCGTGGGGGGTCAGCAGGGTCCTGGGGGTGGTCCCCGGCGGCGGCCTCACCTGGAGCCGCTCCGCCCCGCCAACCCCCTCTATTTTCTCCGTGTCTCCCCGCAGCCCATCCCTCCAGCCGGCGAGCCCGGGCGCACGGACCTCCCGCCCGGCTGAGCGCGCGATGCGCGGGCCCGGGGGCCCCTTCCTGCTGGGGCTGTTGCTCGTGCTGGGAGCCGCGGGGCCCGGCCGGGGCGGCCCCGAGCCCCGCGGGGAGGTGGACCGGCAGACGCTGCTGCGGCTGCTCCTGGAGATCATGCAGGAGCTGAAGAAGTTCCACGCGGGGGAGGCCAGGCGGCTGCAGCCCCCGGGCCCGCGGGACGCCGCTCCTGGCCGCAGGGAGGCCGCCGACTACGTGCTGGACCCCGAGGAGCAGCGCGCGGGTGAGTGTGAGCGGCCAGACCGGAGCTCGTGCGGTTGGGAGTAGAAGGGTCTTTGGGAAAACGCGTTTTAAAAAGGCAAATGCTTGTCAGTTGTTAAAATAAGAAGAAAATAGGGAGCCCGTGCATAATGCCTGGCAGACAACGGTCCACAGCTCATTTCCCACGCGGGTTGTCATCTGAGCCGGTAATTTCCGCACAGACCTGGCCTCCCCTTTTGGAAATGGACATATCTTCAGTGATTTTAACTGAGAGAAATGGCCCAGGCTGGCCCGCGCAGACCCCACAGTGGGCCCGGGAGGTTTCCCAGGGAAGCAGGCGGCTTTTCACGCTCCCCTGACACAATGAGGTCAAACGCGAAAAGGTCAGTGCTACAGAGACTGACTCATGTTGGGAGCAAATGAAGACTGACATGCGGGGACGTCAGCCTCCTGTGTGGCGCGCACTCCTGCTGAAATAAAGAGGTGACCCCTGCGATCAGCCCTGACTAGTGCAGGACAGGTGAGTGAAGGCTCTCAGCATGCCTGACTGAGGAGCAGCCACAGGCGGAAGCCAGGAAGAGTGCGGTGGAACCATGGCTAATTACTGAATGCCCACCAGCGCTGAGGGTCAGCGTGGAAGTGGGGGGGGGGGGTTCCCCAGGAATTCTTTTATCTCAGAAACCAGGCTCATGTCCTGCTTTACTAGATAAGCCGTGCATGTACCCAGCTTTCATCACAGGTGGTTTGAAGGCATTTCATCTGTCTTCTAAATATATACCAAGAAAAAGCAAAATTCTATTGTCCCTTTTTGTTTGAAGGATGAGGATTTCTTTCTAGAACTTGGGAGAGGTTGTGGAGAATTGATTCCTCAGCTCTTCAAGATGAATGTTTACTGGACGCTAACTCCCCAAACCAACCAGACACGTGATTTTCTTCACCTTATACCATGACGGTCACACCTCTGTCCTGTGGTAGAGACCAGGCAGATGACACTGGAGCCTTGTGGGCCGTCAGTACTGTTTAGAGAAACATGATGCCAGATGTTCACATGTATCATGTACAACAGGCAGGAGGCTCAAGCCTGTTTTATTTGGTCAATTGATAGGCAATGTAGACGTACCGGTAAGTTCCTTCAGCATTCATGTAAGATCATGTGAGAGATGCTTCTTTCAGGCAACACAATAACCAACTTCTTTTCCCTCCAACAGAAATTGTTCCTCGAGATCTAAGGATGAAGGACAAGTTTTTAAAGCATCTCACAGGTAGGTTTCCTCCTCACCCCTCCTGTGCCCCATCTTGGTATACAGGAGCCTCACCCCCATCTCTCCTTCCCTGTCCTAGGTCCTCTCTACTTCAGCCCCAAGTGCAGCAAACACTTCCACAGGCTTTACCACAACACCAGAGACTGCACCGTCCCAGCATGTGAGTGACAGCTGAGCTGCTAGGGGCAGCAGGAGGTGGGTGGAGGGGCGGTTCCCACACCCTCCCAGACTGGCCTGCCTCCTAATACTGTTCCCTCAGCCTTGGAGTTAGGGGCCAAGGTGATTTCCCCACTGGTCACTGCACTAAGCCAAACCTGAAACTGGTGACATTCGCTGCGGTTAACCAAGGCTTAGAGGGGTGTTGCTCATTCTGCTCATGGATTTCCATCCACGCAGCTGCCAACGTTAGGAATAAGTCATTAAAGTGCCTACTGGGTGAGAAGAGGTGATGGGCCTGCTTCTCTGGGTAGTGATACCCTCGTCACCCGGGAGTAAACTGCTGTTTCAAAATTCTGTTCTTCTGATGGCTTCGTCACTAACTCAGAAACGCAGGCCTGCCCTGCCCTACCCGTACCTCCCCGGTGCCAAGCTGCCGTGCGCTCCTAGTGTTCACCAGGGACAGCACACATTCCATTTCCCCACAGCAGCTCCTGTGCTGTTCACAAAACAGTCACTATTATGTAGAGTGATCTCTACCGGAGCCCTAAAACCTTTTTCTTTTGAGGGAGCACAGCTTTCACTGACAGCTGGGGGAGGCAGGGCAGAAGATTGCAGATACCCGGTATCTTACCAGCTGCTTTCAGGGTGACTAGGGGGCAGAGGAGACCTGCCTGTCCTGCCTTAAAAAGATAAGCCACTTTATAGGAAGTGGGAGTTTTTTCCAGCTCAGGCAGCAGTTACCCTGAATAACAGGTGTCATTTAAGGAGCTCCTTGTCCAGGCACATTCACAAACCCCCAGGAAAACTGAGAGCACCCCAGGCTCCTGCAGCTGCCGGGGTGACCCAAGGCAAACAGCGCACCTCACGCCCCTGCCATATGGGTCTGGTACACATCACCCCTGCTGTCCTTCCTCTGAGACAGTCACCTGCTGTCTGGGAATTATTAACCTGCTTCCTTTATTGTTTAAGTGTGTACCTACCTTTATGTTAAATGCTGCCCTAGAATAACAGGACCAGAGACCTAAGTTTGAAAGTGGCCTTTGGGTCATTATTTCTATCCTTCCAATTGCGGATGAGGAAAGAGGCTCTGCACTTAGGCTGCTTGTGCACAGCTGACACTCACTGCAGACCCTTCTCCAGGGGCACCACGTGTGCTGTGTGCTGCCTCCTGGGCTCGCAGCAACTCAGCCGCAGCCACCCCGGCTCCCAGTCCCCCATAGGTAGAGGCCGTCATCAGTCAGACCCAACCACACCCTCCCAGGTGTTGGCGGTGGGAGGCCACACACCTGTGCACTGCATAAGGGTGCCTACCTGGGTCCACTCTCAGCCCAAGGCCTGCAGCTGGGCCACACACCCACGCTGCTCTGGGCACTTAGGAGGTTGTGCTAAGGGGACCCGAGGCCTCTGTTCTTGGTGTTTCCTGGTCCCAGAGGAGCTCCTGCCATAGGAGGGTGCCAGGTCCTACCCAGACTAGGGCAGTCTGTGCCTCAGTAAGGTCCGGGGTGGACATACAGGTTGGAGGACCTGTGGACTGAGTGGAAACGCACGCACAGGTGATGCTAGAACTGCCTGTAAAAACTGCTGCAGGTGAGGAGACCCCAGGAACCGAGGGCCCAGCCTCCAGAGACCATCCTGTCCTCTGAACCCAGATGCCTCCTTCTCTGGCTACTCAGGGCACCTTTGGGGTCTGAGTTACCTGCAGGTGTGACTTATTCATTCAGGTTTTCAGTTAGGAGTAGACTCTTCCACTTCTAGTGGGACTCTGTGACTTGAGCAGCCAGTTCAGTCTTTATAAACCAAGGCAGCTTTGCAGCCCCTCTGCAGGGTCCTGCGGCTGGCTGTGGGGAGGGGGAGTGGGGCACCTGAGGCAGGGATGACAGGGCAGTGGGAGGGACCAGACTTCAGTCTGCACCTGATCGGCTGACGGCTGCTCTCCGCCTGGGTCTTCATGCACCAATACCTGATGTGACCCACTTTCTCTAGAATTTTATGCAGAAGGCTCTGTGCTATGAAGTCAAGGGGACTCAGCCTGCACCGGATCTAAACATTAGGTAACAACAGCATAAGAAGCTATCTGCTAGGGAGCAAAACTGAAGTTGTGCCCATGAGCCCTAGCACAGCCTCCTGGTTATGTCACCTCACCTCTGACACTGGATGCTAAGGCATTACATCAGCAGCTTAGGGCCCATGGCTGCAGGCGATGAGATCCATTGCTCCCAGGGAACTCAGGAGACTTAAGGGAGTCAATGGACTTAGCAGTTGTGTGGTTGTTATAAATGCCATTCACTGGAGCTGCCTGGGGACTGACGGGTCCGGGGTTTCTCTCCACTTAGACTACAAGAGGTGTGCCCGGCTGCTGACCCGGCTGGCTGTGAGCCCTGTATGCATGGACGGGTGAGGTAAGCTCCACACAAGCAGCGGGCGGACCAGTGTCCCGCTGGGGCCTGGAAACATTTCATGGGGCTTCAGTAACGCTCATGTTTTGCCAAGGTAGCCTTCCTTTTAAGTTGACATAACACACAGAATATCAGTAAAAGGTGCCTGCACTGGTCTACACAGTCCCAGGCCGCCCATCAAGTACTCATGTGATGGTATGACTGGTGCACAGTATGTTTATGTGACGCTATTTCAGCACTCGAATCAGTGTGCACAGTAGGGTGCACATCTGAAGTTACACCTGCTCACTCCTTCACTCGGCACTTACTCACACCGGGCACAGGACTAACACATCCGTGCTTTGTAGACCTGGAATACCGCCAAAGAAACACTTCTTGGCCCAGTAACGCTGTTTATCATCATTCTCAAAATGATGCCATGCCGACAGCATAGGACCATGTGGAGATGAAATGCTGCTTCTTGGTAGCCTTGCAGACGCGCTCCCACAGGTCCAGGCCACTCAGTCTTGCCCAGGACAGTCCCCTGAGCTCTGAGGACCTGACAGTGATGGCAGGACCAGACGTCCCCCATGCTCACGTGGTCCTCACGCCTTCAGCTGGGCGGGTGTGCAATCACCCATAGCTGAGTTAGTTCCTACTTGGGAACAGAGAACCATGAGTGCACAGATTCCTCGCGTTTACAAAAGTCATGTTACATGACTTAGCGCATGGGTCTTCTGCAGCCGGTAACTGGAGAGTGATAGCCCCATGTTTGTTTCAGCAGCGAGTGGACCACAAAGGAAACCACGAGAAGTGCCTTGGAGACCAACAGGGACACAGAACCTACTACCTTCACACACATGCCCCCCGAACAGGAGAGTTATTTTTGCAGACTCCTGTGATTCCTTCAGTTTCATGTGTTGACACCGTTTGCGGGCACCTTTCCTTGAGGAAGTGAGTGCGCGCTTGTCAGTCGCACCCCACAAGGATGGAAGGCACCTCACTCTCCTGATTGGGTGAAATCACAGAGTATTTCTTTAGATTTCAAATATAGATTTGAAACTATATTTTCATATAGCATATGATATGATTTAATATTTTTGTTACTTTTACAATTAAATTCCCAGGTATTATTTGGAACTGCATGAACAATTTTTTTAAAAAAGATGACTTCAGCCATACTTTGAGACAGTAAAGTGTAATCGTGCGCACAGCGAGGTCAAGTCACCTGCCCTTTGTGTAATAAATGTAAGATAGGATCAGCCTACTGTGCAATATGTACATACTGTAAATAAAGCAAGTAATAAAGTGTTTGTTGTAATAAAATCTTAAAAGTGACCTTTTTCTAACACGTCCATTGCTGGAAATGCATGTTGTACAAATCGATGAAGACAATACTGGCAGCATGCCAAAGACATGAACGGCATAAACAAGCAACAGGGAAGCTGTGTGCTTTTGCAATCAATAGTTGTCCCAGTTAGCAGTGAGCGCTTCCACGTCTGCACCTGTACTTCCCATGTGACGAAGCGTGGAGCACTGCCCTCCAGGAACCCTGACTTCCACGCAGCTCCAGGTTTTTACAGGCACAAATCTGACTGGATCCCATTTAAAAAGACAAGTGAACTCAGCGGAGTTTCTCTTCACGAACCCTGGTCTAGGGACAACGGTGCAGAGAGTCCTAGGGTTTGAGGACCACACCTGAGCTCAACATTAAACATGAAAAACGACAGGTATTCGTTGTGAACATAAAGGAACAGGAGAGGGAAAGAAAGCTCTGCTTCATAAGCGATTCCTGGAAGATAGAGCAGGTCAATTTTTGAAGTGCTCTTTTAATTCTATATTTTCACTGGTTAATCACAGAACTTTTCCAGTCTACTTTTTAAGGATCTTATCAAACTCTCAGTCTATCCTCTTCAAGGGCCTGTGCGACCTAAGACTCTAGAGCTTTCATGGTGACTCTTGAGGAATCCCAGCGTCTCCTGCCCTGGCCTTCCGCCTCCGTGTCTCTGGTGCATGGGTGGGACAGCCACCTGCTCATCCTCCAGGCACAAGGGGGTTCAGGACGAAGCACCTGGCCTGGGACCCTCATGGTACTGCTCACAGGAGGCCCCCAACACCCAGGAGAAACAGGCAGTCTTCCTCTGACTCTTACTCCTCTGGGAAGTGATCCCCAGGCTCTGGCTGGGGGCTGCCCTGTGACGGAGACAGAGCTAGGAGTGGGGTGAAGACAAGTAAACTGCCACCCAAAGAACCGTGACATCCACTCATAAGGGTCAGGCGAGGACACTTGGGTTGCAGGGGCCTCAAACTTCTTCCATAAACAGACATACTGTCATTTTCTTTACTGTCCTTCCTAACACTGGAAATAACTGTGCATATAGCATCACAAACCATTTGAAAGGGAAAATCAAAGCACCCTTTCCAATTCTTCTTCACTTGTCAATAAAAAAGAAGGCAAACAGCAGACTTACATCTTAGTCGCATTTTTATAATTCCCCCAGTTTATTTTGAAGTCTTCTCCAACATGTAGCCATATGAGTTTTAGATTAGTTATCTGAAAGAACACAGATGTTACCTATAAATTAAGCAATGAAGAATACGTATCACATCAATATTTAAGCATTCCAACATAAAATTTTTCCAACTCTCACCAACCACAGATAAAGCAGCTAACAAGTGTCCTTCTTTCTGGATATAATTGTGGCTCAACTGGGACAAATAAGCTGACTCCCTTATGTTACAAGCTAGACAGAAACTAGGAAAGACTGTTATTCCATAAACCTTTCTTTCCTACAAGCACACAGTGTGAATGAACACACTCATGAGGCTGTGAGCCCCGGGGAAGGAAGTGCTGGGAACAGGGTGCTCCTTCTCATGTCCTCCAGACTCAGGGAAGAAGGAAGGCAGGTGACTTACGAGGCTCACATGCTGACAGAGGGATAGGTTTTTCTACGATTTCGTCTGTACCTGGAGCCAAGTGGGAGGCCCACTGGTGTAAGAACACTTCATGTGCCCCATAAACTGTCTGAGTCAAAGGTATTTATTCTTTTGCCAAACACAACCACTGATTTCCATCTACAATTATTTTTAAGGTAAGAAACAGCAGGTGGATGCTAGTACCAGCACTGGCCTTGAGCTACGGACGTGACCCTCAGCTGGGATGTGGGGCCGGGCACCAGCAGGCTCAGGGACGAATGCACTAGTGGGCCTTCTCCAGGAAGGCCCTGCAGCACCTCAGACACTGCTGGTACACGGTTTCAAAGTCGGACTCATTCCCCTAGGAGGAAAGAAAAAATAACTAAACCTGTGAAACAAAAATGCCCCGAGAACCTCAGCATGCCATTTCATGTGGCTGGACACAGAGTGGGTGGTCCTCACACTGGCCCCATGTGGGCATGGGCCTGTACTCACGTAATAGGGGTCTTCAATAATGAGCTGTTTCTGAGGATCGTAGCTCCCAAGTAGTTCAATTTTAGACTTGCTGTTATTGACTTGATGACTTTTTCTAGTCAAATCTCTGTAAAATTGAAGCGGTAACTTAGTTTTCTGACCAGTGATCTCAGGTTAAACAGGGACATGTGCCGGGGTTTTATGAAACACCCAGCAGTGGTGGCCTAATGTGAACAGGATGTTAGACACGGGACCGGCCGACCTCAGACAGCCGTTGGTCAGCTGCACAGCAGCACCATCTCCTGACCTTTCTTAAAACTATATATATATATATATATATATATATATTTTATTGACTTTTTACGGACAGGAAGGGAGAGGGACAGAGAGTCAGAAACATCGATGAGAGAGAAGCATCGATCAGCTGCCTCCTACACACCCCCTACTGGGGATGTGCCTGCAACCACGGTACATGCCCTTGACCGGAATCGACTGGGACCTTTCAGTCTGCAGGCCAACGCTCTATCCACTGAGCCAAACCGGTCAGGGTCATCTCCTGACCTTTTACACCAAACACGCATTCACAAATCAGAGCACAGCCCTAGATTCCCCCGTGAAACACAATCCATCAGACACCCTGCTCGGGGATTAAACAGAGACATCCGTGGATCTCTAAACTAAGCCCTGAGGGCTGTCAGCCTCGGAGGTGCTGGGTCCCCATCAGCCTCACTGTTCACTCTGGAGCCTCAGCTGTACCTGAGCTGGGACAGACACTTGACACCCTCTCCTCAGCCCTCGTGCTGCTGCTGGAGGAAAAGTCCCCTTTCCTGAGCTACATGGCAACACATCTCGTCTGAGTGCAGTGCTACCATGGGGCATGTTAGTGTCTTAATAGATCATCTCCCTAAAGGGATCTGGGGTCATGTGAGGCACAGGCAGGACTCTGCTTTCCCAGAGCTGAGGACCCACCTGTCGAATCTGTGAACCTGGGCAAATACCTTCAACACCCTGTACACGGAGTCCCCAGTAAGATGGGACAACCATGCATACCTATCAGTTGTGGGCTTTGGCATCCAGAGTTGACAACGCATTACATCAAGGTCAGCCATTTTCATCAAATACCATACGGCGTCAGGTTGTATTTTAAATCAATTAAGACAATCAACAATCTAATCTAATAAAAGAGTAATATGCAAATTAACCATCACTCTGAGACACCTAAGCCACACCCATCAGCCAATCAGAGCGACTGTATGCAAATTAACCCATCAAAGATGGCGGTTGATTTGCATCCACAGGAGAGCGAAGACTAAAGACAGCATAGAAGGAAGCCAAGTGCTGCAGAAGGGAGCAAAGCGGTGTAGAAGGGAACGGAGCCGAGGCAGTGGAGATGGTGAAGGCCGGGGGGCGGGGGCGGGGAGGAGTGCTGAGGCAGAAGAGACGGGAGCTGAGGTGGGCTTCGCTCCCTTCTCTGCTTTGCTCTGGCTCAGGAAGCCCTATTCTTGCAGGAATCTTCCTACAACGGGCTACTAGTTTAAATAGAGTAAGATGTTTTCTGTCAGTCTCAGTTTTTTTGCGTGCAGGGGTTGGGGGGGGGGGGGG